>WEDG01010829.1:0-21112 GCA_017591395.1 Schistocephalus solidus | reverse complement strand
CAAATACCAAATGTCGTGGTTTTAAATCCCATGTGTTACACACATTACATTGGGTATGACTGGCTGATGACGGCTAAAAAGCCAGAATGACCATTCCGGTCTCCCTTGTCTTTGTCGGTTCCACATTATAAACATATGCTACACGTCGCTATGCGACTGCCTGTGAGTACTCTAGTCTGAGTTCCAGTGTAAAACGGAACATAAATGTTCCTTAATCTGATTGGTGAGCCACACACTATCATTATATTCCCGATCACAACCGACAAAGCAACAAGCCCGTGGCTCAATCGTTGAGCGTTCGACTCAAACACAAAATGTCACTGGTTCGAATCCCAGGTGTTCCAAACTTAGGATTGGGTATGACTGGTTGATGACGGCTTTTAAGCCGGAAATGGCCATTCCGGTCATCCTTGTCTTTTTCGGTTCCTTATTATCAACATATGCTACACATCGCTATGTGACTGCCTCTGAGTACTCTAGTCTGAGTTCCAGTGCACAACGAAACATAAATGTTCCTTAAGCAGATCTGTGAGCCACACACTATGATCATATTCTCGATCGCAAACGACAAAGCCACGAGCCCGTGGCTCAATGAAAGAGCGGTCGACTCAAATACCAAAGGTTGCGGGTTCGAATCCCAGGTGTTCCACACTTGGGATTGGGTATGACTGGTTGATGACGGCTAATAAGTCAGAAATGGCCAATTCGGCCTCCATTGTCTTTGTTGGTTCCACATTATGAACATATGCTACACGTCGCTATGCGACTGCCTGTGAGTTCTATAGTCTGATTTCCAGGGCACAACGGAACATAAATATTCCTACAGCAGATCGGTGAGCATCACACTATCATCATATATCCGATCACAACTGATAAAACAACAGCCCGTGGCTCAATGGTTTAGTGTTCGACTCAAATATCAAAGGTCGCGGGTTTGAATCCCAGGCGTTGCACACTTGGGATTGGTTATGACTGGCTGATGACGGCTAATAAGCCAGAAATTGCCATTCCGGTCTCCCTTGTCTTTGTCGGTTCCACATTATCAACATATGCTACACGTCGCTATGCGACTGCCTGTGAGTACTCTAGTCTGATTTCCAGGGCTCAACGGAACATAAATATTCCTGAAGCAGATCGGTGAGCATCCACTATCATCATATTCCCGATCACAAACCGACATAGCAAACGATGCCCGTGGCTCAATGGTAGAGCATTCGACTCAAATATCAAAGGTCGCGGGTTTCGAATCCCAGGTTTCCACTCACTTTGGGATTGGGTATGACTGGCTGATGACGGCTAATAAGCCAGAAAATCGCCATTTCCGGTCTCCTTTGTCTTTGTCGGTTCCACATTATCAACATATGCTACACGTCGCTATGCGACTGCCTCTGAGTACTCTAGTCTGATTTCCAGGGCACAACGGAACATAAATATTCCTACAGCAGATCGGTGAGCATCACACTATCATCATATTCCCGATCACAACTGACAAAGCAACGAGCCCGTGGCTCAATGGTAGAGCGTTCGAATCAAATATCAAAGGTCGCGGGTTCGAATCCCAGGTGTTGCACACTTGGGATTGGTTATGACTGGCTGATGACGGCTTAAAAGCCAGAAATTGCCATTCCGGTCTCCCTTGTCTTTGTTGGTTCCACATTATGAACATATGCTACACGTCGCTATGCGACTGCCTGTGAGTACTCTATTCTGATTTCCAAGGAACAACGGAACATAAATATTCCTGAAGCAGATCGATGCGCATCCCACTATTATCATATTCCCGATCAAAACCGACATAGCAAAGATATCGTGGCTCAATGGTAGAGCGTTCGACTCAAATACCAAAGGTCGCGGGTTTGAATCCCAGGTGTTCCATACTTGGGGATTGGGTATGACTGGCTGATGACGGCTAATAAGCCAGAAATGGCCATTCGGTCTCCCTTGTCTTTTGTCGGTTCCACATTTTTCAACATATGCTACAAGTCGCGATGCGACTGCCTGTGAGTACTCCCTACTGAGTTCTTGTGCACAAAAGAACATAAATATTCCTTAAGCAGATCGGCTAGCTTCACACTATCATCATATTCCCGATCACAACCGACAAAGCAGCGAGCCCGTGGCTCAATGGTAGAGCGTTCGACTCAAATACCAAAGGTCGCGTGTTCGAATCCCAGGTGTTTCACACTTGGGATTGGGTATGACAGTCTGTTGACGGTTAATAAGCCAGAAATGGCCATTCCGGTCTTCCTTGTCTTTTTTGGTTCCACATTATCAAAAGTTGCTAAACGACGTTGCGTTGCGACGTGTAGCATATGTTGATAATGTGGAACCGACAAAGTCAAGGATTACCGGAAGGGCCATTTTTGGCTTATTAGCTTTCATCAGCCCGTCATACCAAATCCAAAGTGTGTAACACCTGGGATTCGAACCCACGACCTTTGGTATTTGAGTCGAACGCTCTATTATTGAGCCACGGGCTCGTTGCTTTGTCGGTTGTGATCTGGAATATGATGATATTGTGATGCTCACCGATCTGCTTAAGGAATATTTATATTCCGTTGTGCCCTGGAACTCAGACTAGAGTACTCACAGGCAGTCGCAAAGCGACGTGTAGCATATGTTGATAATGTGGAACCGACAAAGACAAGAGAGACCGGAATGGCCATTTCTGGCTTATTAGCCGTCATCAGCCACTGTCATACCCAATCCCAAGTGTGGAAAACACCTGGGATTCGAACCCGCGACCTTTGGTATTTGAGTCAAACGCTCTACCATTGAGCCACGGGCTCGTTGATTTGTCGGTTGTGATCGGGATTATGATAATAGTGTGATGCTCACCGATCTGCTGAGGAATATTTATGTTCTCTTTGTGCCAGAACTCAGTACGAGAGTACTCACAGGCCAGTCCCATTGCGACATGTGGCATCTGTTGAAAATGTGGAACCGACAAAGACATGCGAGACCAGAATGGCCATTTCCGGGCTTATTAGCCGTCATCAGCCAGTCATACCCAATCTCAAGTGTGGAACCTGGATTTAAAACACGCGACCTTGTATTTGAGTCAGCTGCTATTATTGAGCCTCGAATGTTGCTATGTCTGTCTGTGATCGGGAATATGATGATATTGTGATGCGACCGATCTGCTTAGAATGAATATTTATATTCCGTTGTGCCCCTGAAACTCACACATCGAGTACTCACAGGCAGTCGCATAGCGACGTGTGCACTATGTCGATATATTAGTGGAACGAAAGACAAGCGGAGACCGAATGGCGATTTCTGGCTTTATTAAGCCGTCATCAGCCAGTCATAACCCAGTCCCAAGTGTGCGAAACACCTGGGATTCGAACCCGCGACCTTTGATATTTTGAGTCGAACGCTCTACCATTGAGCCACGGGCTCGTTGCTGTCAGTTGTGATTGGGAATATGATGATAGTGTGATGCTCACCGATCTGCTGTAGGAATATTTATGTTCCATTGAGCCCTGGAAATCAGAGTAGAGTATTCAGAGGCATTCGCATAGCGACGTGTAGCATATGTTGATAATGTGGCACCAAAAAAGACAAGGGTGACCGTAAGGTCTGTTTCTGGCTTATTTGCCATCATCAGCCAGTGATAGCCGATCCCAAGTTTGGAACACCTGGGATTTGAACCCCAGACCTTTGGTATTTGAGTCGAACACTCAACCATTGAGCCACGTGCTCGTTGATTTATCAGTTGTGATCGGGATATTGATGATAGTGTGTGACTCACCGATCTGCTTAAGGAACGCTTATGTTCCGTTGTGCCCTGGAACTCAGACAACAGTACTCACAGACAGTCGCAAAGCGACGTGTAGCTCATGTTGATAATGTGGATCTGACAAAGACAAGGGAGACCGGAATGGCCATTTCTGGCTTAAAAGCCGTCATCAACCAGTCATACCCAATCCCAAGTGTGGAACACCTGGGATTCGAACCCAGCAACCTTTGGTATTTGAGTCGACCGCTCTTTCATTGAGCCACGGGCTCGTGGCTTTGTCGTTTGCGATCGGGAATATGATCATAGTGTGTGGCTCACAGATCTGCTTAAGGAATATTTATGTTTCGTTGTGCACTGGAACTCAGACTAGAGTACTCAGAGGCAGTCACATAGCGATGTGTAGCATATGTTGATAATAAGGAACCGAAAAAGACAAGGATGACCGGAATGGCCATTTCTGGCTTAAAAGCCGTCATCAACCAGTCATACCCAATCCTAAGTTTGGAACACCTGGGATTTGAACCCCAGACCTTTGGTATTTGAGTCGAACACTCAACCATTGAGCCACAGGCTCGTTGCTTTGTCGGTTGTGATCAGGAATATAATGATAGTGTGTGGCTCACCAATCAGCTTAAGGGAACATTTATGTTCCGTTGTATCCCTGGAACTCGAGACTAGAGTACTCACAGGCAGTCGCATAGCGACGTGTAGCATATGTTTATAATGTGGAACCGACAAAGACAAGGGAGAACGGAATGGTCATTCTGGCTTTTTAGCCGTCATCAGCCAGTCATACCCAATCTAATGTGTGTAACACATGGGATTTAAAACCACGACCTTTGGTATTTGAGTCGAACGCTCTATTATTGAGCCACGGGCTTGTTGCTTTTTGTCGCTGCGATCAGGAATATGATAATAGTGAGTGGCTCACCGATCTGCTTTAGGAACATTTATGTTCCATTGCGCGCTGGGACTCCGACTGAGTATCATGCGGCAGTCGCAAAGCGACGTAGCATAATGTGGATAATGTAGAAACCGCCAAACATTGCGGGTGGAGAGATCACACGGCCATTTCTGGCTTATAAGCCGACATCAGCCAGTCAAATCTAATCCCCAAATGTGGAACATCTGGGATTCGAACCCGCGACCTTTTGGTATTTAAGCTCGAAACGCTCTACCATTGAATCCACGGGCATGTTAAGCTTTGTTTGTTGCGATCGGAAATAGAGTATAGTGCGTGGCTCACCGACGTTTGGGGCGGCGTTTGTGTTTCCGTTGTGCGTGAACTTCGGACTGAGTACTGCGCGCAGTTTGCATGGCGACGTGAGCATCGTGTTGGGACGTGGAACCGCCAGAGGACGGTGGAGAATTGGGATGGCCATTTCACGGCTTATGAGCCGTCATCAGACAGCGTCATGCACAATCCCAGAGGGTGGAACATCTGGGATTTTAACCTGCAACATTCAGTAGTGGAGTCGAGCGCACTACCATTGAGTTACGGGCTCGTTGGCACAGTCGTTTGTGATCGGGAATATGATAAAAGTGTGTGGCTCAGCATATCTGCTTTTCATGGAACATTAATGTTCCGTTGTGCGCTGGAACTCAGACTAGAGTACTCACAGGCAGTCGCAAAGTGACGTGTAGCATATATGTTGATAATGTTGAACCGACACCGAGGTACGGGATGAGCCGGAATGGACTTTTCTCGGGATTATAAGCCGTCATCAGTTAGTCATAACTAATCCCAAGTGTGGAACATCTGGGATTTTAACCTGCTACCTTAAATAATTGAGTCAAAGCGCTCTTCCATTGATTAACGGGCTCGTAGCTTTGTCGGACGTGATCTAAAGATATAAATGTGTATTGCGATGCTCGCGATCATGGCTGATTAATATGTCGTGTTCCAGTTCTCAGCCCTGACACCGGATTGGACCTCACAGGTAGTCGCATAAGCGACGCATGCACACTGAGTTGATAATGTGGAACCGACAAAGACAAGGGAGATCGGAATGGGCGCATTTCTGACAGCCTATTAGCCGTCATCAAAGCCAGTCATGCAATCCCAAAGTGATGGAGAACACCAGGAATCGAACGCGACCTTTGGTATTTGAGTAGAACGTTCTACCATTGAGCCACGGGCTCGTTGCTTTTGTCATTTGTTATCGGGAATATGATGATAGTGTGAAGCCAGCCGATCTGCTTAAGAAATATTTATGTCTCGTTGTGCACAAGAACTCAGAGAGGAAGTACTCACAGGCAGTGGCAAAGCGACGGTATTGCCCATGTTGATAATGTGGAAATTGACAAAGACAAAGCGATGACCGAGACCGCTATATTTGCATGGCTTCTAATAAAGCCGTCATTTAACCAGTCATCTCCCAATCCCAAAGTGTGTAACACCTGGGATCTTCGAGACTTACGCGACCTTTTGTATTTGAGGTCGAACACTCTCACCATTGAACCATGGGCTCGTTGCTTCTATCGCCATCATCGGGCATAAGGATGATAGAGTGTGGCCTGACCAACTGCTTGCAGGAATATTTATGTTCCGTTGCGCCCTGAAATCAGATCTGCAGAGTACTCACAGAGCAGTCGAGATAAGCAGAGCATGTAGCATTACGTCTTGATAGCAGAACCAACCGAAAGACAATGGAGTCCGAATTGGCCTTTTTCTGACTTATTAGCAGACATCAGCCAGTCATGCAATCATAAGTGTGGAAGACCTGGGTATTCGAACCCGCGGTCTTGGCGGTTTTGGGGTGGAACGCTCTACCGTTGAGCAACGGGCATGTTGCTTTGTCGGCTTGCGATCGGAAATGTGATGATAGTGTGGCTCACCGATCGCTTAAAGGAACAATAATGTTCCGTTATGACTGGCGCTGGAATTCGGACTTGAGTGCTGCTCACAGGCAGTCGCAAAGAAGCGACGTGTATGTTGATGATGTTGGACTGACAAAGACGGTGTATGACCGGAAGGGCGCTTTTCTGGATTATAAGCCAGTTATCGTAGTCATGGCCAGTCCCGGGTGTTGGACGCCTGGGAGTTCGAGACCCGCGACCTTTTGGTGTTTGGAGTCCGGGCGGCTCTGCCAGTGAGCGCGGACTAAAGTAGCCTTTGTCGGTTGTTATCTAAAAATATGATAATAGTGCGGATGCTCACCGATCTCGCTTTAATGAATATTTTATGTTCTGTTGTGCCCGCGAAAACGCAGACAAGTGCATTTCACGAGCGCAGTCCTGCAATGCGACGTGTAGCACTTTATGTTGATAATGAGAGGAACTGACAAAGACAAGCAGAGAGCCGGCACGCCATAACATTTATGACTGACATCAGCCAGTCATACCCAGTGAAGTGTGGAACACCTTTGAGATTCGAACCCGCGACGTTTTAATAATATTTAAAGTCGGGCGCAACTCTAACATTGGGCCACGTATGCTTGCCTGGTCGCTGCGATCGGATCATGATGATATTGTGATGCGCATGAGCTGCGTTTAGGAACAGGGACGTTCCATTGCGCCCTGGAACTCGGACTAGAGTACTAACGGGATCTCGCGCTGGAAAGCGTGTGGCGCTTAATGAACATATAATGTGGAACCGACAAAGACACGAGACCGAAAGTGGCTCAGGTTTCTGGCTTATTAGCCGTCATCAGCCAGTCATACCCAATACAAGTGTGGAACACCTGGAATTCGAACAAAGCGACCTTTGGTATTTGAGTCGAACGCTGTACCCATTGAGCCACGGGCTCGTTGGCACTTTGTCGGTTGTGATCGGGAATATGATGAGTGTGAAGCTAGCCGATCTGCTTAAGGAATATTTATGTTCTTTTGTGCACAAGAACTCGGTAAGGAGTACTACAGGCAGTCGCAAAGCGACGTGTTTGCCCATGTTGATAATGTGGGAATTGATAAAGACATAGCGAGACCCGGAATGACTCATATCTAGCTAGCGTGTAAAGTCATCAGCCAGTCATACCCAATCAGTGTGAGACGAACACCTGGGATTCCAAGCCGACATCTTTGATGAGTCGAACTCTCTACCATTGAGACCATGGGCTCGTTGCTGTCAGTTGTGATCAGGAAAATGATGATAGAGTAGTTGCTCTCCAATCTGCTTAGAATATTTATGTTCCGTTGTGCGCTTGAACTCAGACTAGAGTACTCACAGGCAGTCGCATCGCGACTTGTAGCATATGTTGAAAATGTGGAACCGACAAAGACAATGGAGGCCGAATTGGCCATTTCTGAATTATTAGCCGTCATCAGCCGGTCATACCCTATCCCAAGTATGGAACACCTGGGATTCAAACCCGCGACCTTTGGTATTTGAGTTGAACGCTCTATCATTGAACAACGGTATCTTTGCTATGTCAGTTTTGATCGGGAATATGATAATAGTGTGATGCGCACCGATCTCCTTCAGGAATATTTATGTTCCGTTATTCCTTGGAAATCAGAATAGAGTACTCACAGGCATTCGCATAGCGACGTGTAGCATATGTTCATAATGTGGAACTAACAAAGACAAGGGAGACCGGAATGGCCATTTCTGGCTTATAAGCCGACATCAGCCAGTCAAATCTAATCCCAAATGTGGAACATCTGGGATTCGAACCCGCGACCTTTGGTATTTAAGTCGAACGCTCTACCATTGAACCAAGGGCATGTTGCTTTGTTTGTTGCGATCGGAAATATGATTATATTGTGTGGCTCACCGATCTGCTTAAGGAACATTTATGTTCCGTTGCGCGCTGGAACTCAGACTAGAGTACTCACAGGCAGTCCATAGCGACGTGTAGCATATGTTGATAATGTGGAACCGACAAAGACAATGGAGACCCGAATGGCCATTTCTGGCTTATAAGCCGTCATCAGACTGTCATACACAATCCCCAGTGTGGAACATCTGGGATTTTAACCTGCAACCTTCAATAATTGAGTCGAGCGCACTACCATTGAGTTACGGGCTCGTTGCTTTGTCGTTTGTGATCGGGAATATGATAAACGTGTGTGGCTCGCCGATCTGCTTATGGAACATTAATGTTCCGTTGTGCGCTGGAACTCAGACTAGAGTACTCACAGGCAGTCGCAAAGTGACGTGTAGCATATGTTGATAATGTTGAACCGACAAAGACAAGGATGACCGGAATGGACTTTTCTGGATTATAAGCCGTCATCAGTTAGTCATAACTAATCCCAAGTGTGGAACATCTGGGATTTTAACCTGCTAACTTAAATAATTGAGTCAAGTGCTCTTTCATTGATTAACGGGCTCGTAGCTTTGTCGGTTGTGATCTAAAATATGATAATATTGTGATGCTCACCGATCTGCTTAATTAATATGTATGTTCCGTTGTGCCCTGAAACTCAGATTAGAGAACTCACAGGAAGTCGCAAAGCGACGTGTAGCACAGGTTGATAATGTGGAACCGACAAAGACAAGGGAGATCGGAATGGCCATTTCTGGCTTATTAGCCGTCATCAGCCAGTCATACCCAATCCCAAGTGTGGAACACCTAGGAATCGAACACGCGACCTTTGGTATTTGAGTAGAACGTTCTACCATTGAGCCACGGGCTCGTTGCTTTGTCATTTGTTATCGGGAATATGATGATAGTGTGAAGCTAGCCGATCTGCTTAAGGAATATTTATGTCTCGTTGTGCACAAGAACTCAGAAAGGAGTACTCACAGGCAGTGGCAAAGCGACGTATTGCCCATGTTGATAATGTGAAATTGACAAAGACAAGCGAGACCGGAATGGCCATTTCTGGCTTATTAGCCATCATCAGTCAGTCATTCCCAATCCCAAGTGTGTAACACCTGGGATTCGAACACGCGACCTTTTGTATTTGAGTCGAACACCCTACCATTGAACCATGGGCTCGTTGCTTTATCAGTTATGATCGGGAATATGATGATAGAGTGTGGCTCACCAATCTGCTTAAGGAATATTTATGTTTCGTTGTGCCCTGAAATCAGACTTGAGTACTCACAGGCAGTCGAATAGTGACTTGTAGCATATGTTGATAAAGTAGAACCAACAAAGACAATGGAGTCCGAATTGGCCATTTCTGACTTATTAGCAGACATCAGCCAGTCATACCGAATCATAAGTGTGGAAGACCTGGGATTCGAACCCGCGATCTTTGGTTTTTAAGTGGAACGCTCTACCGTTGAGCAACGGGCATGTTGCTTTGTCGATTGCGATCGGAAATGTGATGATAGTGTGTGGCTCACAGATCTGCTTAAGGAACAATAATGTTCCGTTGTGCGCTGGAATTCAGACTTGAGTACTCACAGGCAGTCGCAAAGCGACGTGAAGCATATGTTGATAATGTTGAACTGACAAAGACAAGGATGACCGGAGGGGCCTTTATTGGATTATAAGCCGTCATCATTCAGTCATAACCAATCCCAAGTGTGGAACATCTGGGTTTCGAAACCGCGACCTTTGGTATTTGAGTCGAACGCTCTACCAATGAGCCACGGGCTCGTAGCTTTGTCGGTTGTTATCTAAAATATGATAATAGTGTGATGCTCACCGATCTGCTTAATGAATATTTATGTTCTGTTGTGCCCATAAACGCAGACAAGTGTACTCACAGGCAGTCGCAATGTGACGTGTAGCACATGTTGATAATGTGGAACTGACAAAGACAAGCGAGACCGGAATGGCCATTTCTGGCTTATTAGCTGACATCAGCCAGTCATACCCAATCCCAAGTGTGGAACACCTGGGATTCGAACCCGCGACCTTTGGTATTTAAGTCGAACGCTCTAACATTGGGCCACGGGCATGTTGCTTTGTCGGTTGTGATCGGGAATATGATGATAGTGTGAAGCTAGCCGATCTGCTTAAGGAATATTTATGTTCTTTTGTGCACAAGAACTCAGTAGGGAGTACTCACAGGCAGTCGCAAAGCGACGTGTTGCCCATGTTGATAATGTGGAATTGATAAAAACATGCGAGACCGGAATGACCATTTCTGGCTTATTAGCCGTCATCAGCCAGTCATACCCAATCCCAAGTGTGAAACACCTGGGATTCAAACACGCGACCTTTGGTATTTGAGTCGAACTCTCTACCATTGAACCATGGGCTCGTTGCTTTATCAGTTGTGATCAGGAATATGATGATAGAGTGTGGCTCTCCAATCTGCTTAAGGAATATTTATGTTCCGTTGTGCCCTTGAACTCAGACTAGAGTACTCACAGGCAGTCGCATCGCGACTTGTAGCATATGTTGAAAATGTGGAACCGACAAAGACAATGGAGGCCGAATTGGCCATTTCTGACTTATTAGCCGTCATCAGCCGGTCATACCCTATCCCAAGTATGGAACACCTGGGATTCAAACCCGCAACCTTTGGTATTTGAGTTGAACGCTCTACCATTGAACCACGGTATCTTTGCTATGTCAGTTTTGATCGGGAATATGATAATAGTGTGATGCGCACCGATCTCCTTCAGGAATATTTATGTTCCGTTATTCCTTGGAAATCAGAATAGAGTACTCACAGGCATTCGCATAGTGAATTGTAGCATATGTTCATAATGTGGAACCAACAAAAACAAGGGAGACCGGAATGGGCATTTCTGGCTTTTAAGCCGTCATCAGCCAGTCATAACCAATCCCAAGTGTGCAACACCTGGGATTCGAACCCGCGAACTTTATTATTTCATTCGAACGCTCTTCCATTGAGCCACGGGCTCGTTGCTTTGTCAGTTGTGATCGAGAATATGATGATAGTGTGATGCTCACTGATCTGCTGTAGGAATATTTATGTTCCATTGTGCCCTGGAAATCAGACTAGAGTACTCAGAGGCAGTCCATAGCGACGTGTAGCATATGTTGAAAATGTGGAACCGACAAAGACAATGGAGACCCGAATAGCAATTTCTGGCTTATAAGCCGTCATCAGACAGTCATAAACAATCCTAAGTGTGAAACATCTGGGATTTTAACCTGCTTATTTAAATAATTGAGTCGAGCGCTCTACCATTGAGTAACGGGCTCGTTGCTTTGTCGGTTGCGATCGGGAATATGATGATAGTGTGGGGCTTACCGATCTGGTTTAGGAACATTTATGTTCCGTTGCGCGCTTGAACTCAGACAAGAGTACTCACAGGCAGTCCATAGCGACGTGTAGCATATGTTGATAATGTGGAACCGACAAAGACAATGGAGACCCGAACGGCAATTTCTGGCTTATAAGCCGTCATCAGACAGACATACACAATCCCAAGTGTGGAACATCTGGGATTTTAACCTGCTACCTTAAATAATTGAGTCGAACGTTTTACCATTGAGTAACGGGCTCGTAGCTTTGTCGTTTGTGATCTAAAATATGATAATAGTGTGATGCTCACCGATCTGCTTAATTAATATTTATGTTCCATTGTGCCCTGAAACGCAGACTACAGAACTCACAGGTAGTCGCAAAGCGACGTGTAGCACATGTTGATAATGTGGAACCGACAAAGACAAGGGAGATCGGAATGGCCATTTCTGGCTTATTAGCCGTCATCAGCCAGTCATACCCAATCCCAAGTGTGGAACACGTGGGATTCGAACACGCGACCTTTGGTATTTTAGTAGAACGCTCTCCCATTGAGCCACGGGCTCTTTGCTTTGTCATTTGTGATCGGGAATATGATGATAGTGTGAAGCTAGCCGATCTGCTTAAGGAATATTTATGTTCCGTTGTGCACAAGAACTCAGAACGGAGTACTCACAGGCAGTCGCAAAGCTACTTGTTGCCCATGTTGATAATGTGAAATTGACAAAGACAAGGATGACCGGAATGGCTATTTCTGGCTTATTAGCCGTCATCAGCCAGTCATACCCAATCCCAAGTGTGGAACACCTGGGATTGAACACGCAACCTTTTGTATTTGAGTCGAACACTCTACCATTGAGCCATGGGCTCGTTGCTTTATCAGTTATGATCGGGAATATGATGATAGAGTGTGGCTCACCAATCTGCTTAAGGAATATTTATGTTCCGTTGTGCCCTGAAAATCAGACTAGAGTACTCACAGGCAGTCGCAGAGCGACTTGTAGCATATGTTGATAAAGTGGAACCAAGAAAGACAATGGAGTCCGAATTGGCCATTTCTGACTTATTAGCAAACATCAGCCAGTCATACCCAATCATAAGTGTGGAACACCTGGGATTCGAACCCGCGACCTTTGGTATTTAAGTCGAACGCTCTACCGTTGAGCAACGGACATGTTGCTTTTTTCGGTTGCGATCGGAAATGTTATGATATTGTGTGGCTCTCCGATCTGCTTTAGGAACATTTATGTGCCATTGCGTGCTGGAACTAGGACTATACTGTTCACAGGCAGTCCATAGCGACGTGTAGCATATGTTGTTAATGAGGAACCGACAAAGACGATGGAGACCCGAACGGCAATTTCTGGCTTATAAGCCGTCATCAGACAGTCATACACAATCCCAAGTGTGGAACACCTGGGATTCGAACCCGCGACCTTTGGTATTTAAGTCGAACGCTCTACCGTTGAGCAACGGGCATGTTGCTTTGTCGGTTGCGATCGGAAATGTGATGATAGTGTGTGGCTCACCGATCTGCTTAAGGAACATTAATGTTCCGTTGTGCGCTGGAATTCAGACTAGAGTACTCACAGGCAGTCGCAAAGCGACGTGTAGCATATGTTGATAATGTTGAACCGACAAAGACAAGGATGACCGGAAGGGCCTTTTCTGGATTATAAGCCGTCATCATTCAGTCATAACCAATCCCAAGTGTGGAACACCTGGGATTTGAACTTGCGACCTTTGGTATTTGAGTCGAACGCTCTACCATTAAGCCACGGGCTCGTAGCTTTGTCAGTTGTCATCTAAAATATGATAATAGTGTGATGCTCACCGATCTGCTTAATTAATATTTATGTTCCATTGTGCCCTGAAACGCAGACTACAGAACTCACAGGTAGTCGCAAAGCGACGTGTAGCACATGTTGATAATGTGGAACCGACAAAGACAAGGGAGATCGGAATGGCCATTTCTGGCTTATAAGCCGTCATCAGCCAGTCATACCCAATCCCAAGTGTGGAACACGTGGGATTCGAACACGCGACCTTTGGTATTTTAGTAGAACGCTCTCCCATTGAGCCACGGGCTCTTTGCTTTGTCATTTGTGATCGGGAATATGATGATAGTGTGAAGCTAGCCGATCTGCTTAAGGAATATTTATGTTCTTTTGTGCACAAGAACTCAGTAAAGTGTACTCACAGGCAGTCTCAAAGCGACGTTTTGCCCATGTTGATAATGTGGAATTGACAAAGACATGCGAGACCGGAATGGCCATTTCTGGCTTATTAGCCGTCATCAGACAGTCATACACAATCCTAAGTGTGCAACATCTGGGATTTTAACCTGCTTATTTAAATAATTGAGTCGAGCGCTCTACCATTGAGTAACGGGCTCGTTGCTTTGTCGGTTGCGATCGGGAATATGATGATAGTGTGTGGCTTACCGATCTGGTTTAGGAACATTTATGTTCCGTTGCGCGCTGGAACTCAGACAAGAGTACTCACAGGCAGTCCATAGCGACGTGTAGCATATGTTGATAATGTGGAACCGACAAAGACAATGGAGACCCGAACGGCAATTTCTGGCTTATAAGCCGTCATCAGACAGACATACACAATCCCAAGTGTGGAACATCTGGGATTTTAACCTGCTACCTTAAATAATTGAGTCGAACGTTTTACCATTGAGTAACGGGCTCGTAGCTTTGTCGTTTGTCATCTAAAATATGATAATAGTGTGATGCTCACCGATCTGCTTAATTAATATTTATGTTCCATTGTGCCCTGAAACGCAGACTACAGAACTCACAGGTAGTCGCAAAGCGACGTGTAGCACATGTTGATAATGTGGAACCGACAAAGACAAGGGAGATCGGAATGGCCATTTCTGGCTTATAAGCCGTCATCAGCCAGTCATACCCAATCCCAAGTGTGGAACACGTGGGATTCGAACACGCGACCTTTGGTATTTTAGTAGAACGCTCTACCATTGAGCCACGGGCTCTTTGCTTTGTCATTTGTGATCGGGAATATGATGATAGTGTGAAGCTAGCCGATCTGCTTAAGGAATATTTATGTTCCGTTGTGCACAAGAACTCAGAACGGAGTACTCACAGGCAGTCGCAAAGCTACGTGTTGCCCATGTTGATAATGTGAAATTGACAAAGACAAGCGAGACCGGAATGGCCATTTCTGGCTTATTAGCCGTCATCAGCCAGTCATACCCAATCCCAAGTGTGGAACACCTGGGATTGAACACGCAACCTTTTGTATTTGAGTCGAACACTCTACCATTGAGCCATGGGCTCGTTGCTTTATCAGTTATGATCGGGAATATGATGATAGAGTGTGGCTCACCAATCTGCTTAAGGAATATTTATGTTCCGTTGTGCCCTGAAAATCAGACTAGAGTACTCACAGGCAGTCGCAGAGCGACTTGTAGCATATGTTGATAAAGTGGAACCAAGAAAGACAATGGAGTCCGAATTGGCCATTTCTGACTTATTAGCAAACATCAGCCAGTCATACCCAATCATAAGTGTGGAACACCTGGGATTCGAACCCGCGACCTTTGGTATTTAAGTCGAACGCTCTACCGTTGAGCAACGGACATGTTGCTTTGTCGGTTGCGATCGGAAATGTTATGATATTGTGTGGCTCTCCGATCTGCTTTAGGGAACATTTATGTGCCGTTGCGTGCTGGAACTAGGACTATACTGTTCACAGGCAGTCCATAGCGACGTGTAGCATATGTTGTTAATGAGGAACCGACAAAGACGATGGAGACCCGAACGGCAATTTCTGGCTTATAAGCCGTCATCAGACAGTCATACACAATCCCAAGTGTGGAACACCTGGGATTCGAACCCGCGACCTTTGGTATTTAAGTCGAACGCTCTACCGTTGAGCAACGGGCATGTTGCTTTTGTCGGTTGCGATCGGAAATGTGATGATAGTGTGTGGCTCACCGATCTGCTTAAGGAACATTAATGTTCCGTTGTGCGCTGGAATTCAGACTAGAGTACTCACAGGCAGTCGCAAAGCGACGTGTAGCATATGTTGATAATGTTGAACCGACAAAGACAAGGATGACCGGAAGGGCCTTTTCTGGATTATAAGCCGTCATCATTCAGTCATAACCAATCCCAAGTGTGGAACACCTGGGATTTGAACTTGCGACCTTTTGGTATTTGAGTCGAACGCTCTACCATTAAGCCACGGGCTCGTAGCTTTGTCAGTTGTCATCTAAAATATGATAATAGTGTGATGCTCACCGATCTGCTTAATGAATATTTATGTTCCGTTTTGCCCTGAAACGCAGACGAGAGTACTCACAGGCAGTCGCAAAGCGACGTGTAGCACATGTTGATAATGTGGAACTGACAAAGACAAGCGAGACCGGAATGGCCATTTCTGGCTTATTAGCCGTCATCAGCCAGTCATACCCAATCCCAAGTGTGGAACACCTGGGATTCGAACAAGCGACCTTTGGTATTTGAGTCGAACGCTACTACCATTGAGCCACGGGCTCGTTGCTTTGTCGGTTTGTGATCGGGAATATGATGATAGTGTGAAGCTAGCCGATCTGCTTAAGGAATATTTATGTTCCGTTGTGCACAAGAACTCAGAACGGAGTACTCACAGGCAGTCGCAAAGCGACGTGTTGCCCATGTTGATAATGTGGAATTGACAAAGACAAGCGAGACCGGAATGGCCATTTCTGGCTTATTAGCCGTCATCAGCCAGTCATACCCAATCCCAAGTGTGGAACACCTGGGATTCAAACACGCAACCCTTTGGTATTTGAGTCGAACGCTCTACCATTGAGCCATGGGCTCGTTGCTTTATCAGTTGTGATCGGGAATATGATGATAGAGTGATGCTCACCAATCTGCTTAAGGAATATTTATGTTCCGTTGTGCCCTGAAAATCAGACTAGAGTACTACAGGCAGTCGCATAAAGCGACGTGTAGCATATGTTGATAATGTGGAACCAAGAAAGACAATGGAGACCTGAATGGCCATTTCTGGCTTATTAGCCGTCATCAGCCAGTCATACCCAATCCAAAGTGTGGAACACCTGGGATTCGAACCCGCGACCTTTGGTATTTTAAGTCGAACACTCTACCATTGAGCCACATGGACATCGTTGCTTTTGTCGGTTGCGATCGGGAATATGATGATAGTGTGGCTCACCGATCTGCTTTAGGAACATTTATGTGCGTTGCGTGCTGGAAACTGCAGACTAGAGTGTATCACAGGCAGTCCATAGCGACGTGTAGCATATGTTGATTAATGTGGAACCCAACAGAGACGATGGAGATCGGACGGCCATTTCTGGCTTATAAGCCGTCATCAGCCAGTCATACCAATCCCAAGTGTGGAACACCTGGGATTCGAACCCGCGACCTTTGGTATTTAAGTCCGAACGCTCTACCGTTGAGCCAACGGGCATGTTGCTTTGTCGGTTGCGATCGATATGATGATAGTGTGGCTCACCGATCTGCTTAAGGAACATTATGTGTTCCGTTGTGCGCTGGAATCAGACTAGAGTACTACAGGCAGTCGCAAAGCGACGTGTAGCATATGTTGATAATGTTGAACCGACAAAGACAAGGATGACCGGAAGGGCCTTTTCTGGATTATAAGCCGTCATCATTCAGTCATAACCAATCCCAAGTGTGGAACACCTGGGATTCGAACCCGCGACCTTTGGTATTTGAGTCGAACGCTCTACCATTAAAGCCACGGGCTCGTAGCTTTGTCAGTTGTCATCTAAAATATGATAATAGTGTGATGCTCACCGATCTGCTTAATGAATATTTATGTTCCGTTTTGCCCCTGAAACTCAGACTAGAGTACTCACAGGCAGTCGCAAAAGCGACGTGTAGCATATGTTGATAATGTGGAACTGACAAAGACAAGCGAGACCGGAATGGCCATTTCTGGCTTATTAGCCGTCATCAGCCAGTCATACCCAATCCCAAGTGTGGAACACCTGGGATTCGAACACGCGACCTTTGGTATTTGAGTCGAACGCTCTACCATTGAGCCATGGGCTCGTTGCTTTGTCAGTTGTGATCGGAAATATGATGATAGAGTGCGGCTCACCAATCTGCTTAAGGAATATTTATGTTCCGTTGTGCCCTGGAACTCAGACTAGAGTACTCACAGGCAGTCGCATTGGGACTTGTAGCATATGTTGAGAATGTGGAACCGAAAAAGACAATGTAGGCCGAATTGGCCATTTCTGACTTATTAGCCCTCATCAGCCAATCATACCCTATCCCAAGTGTGGAAAACCTGGGATTCGTAACCGCGACCTTTGGTATTTAAGTCGAACGCTCTACCATTGAGCCACAGGCATGTTGCTTTGTCGGTTGCGATCGGGAATATGATGATTGTGTGTGGCTTACCGATCTGGATTAGGAACATTTATGTTCCGTTGCGCGCTGGAACTCAGACTAGAGTACTCAGAGGCAGTCCATAGCGACGTGTAGCATATGTTGAAAATGTGGAATTGACAAAGACATGCGAGACCGGAATGGCCATTTCTGGCTTATTAGCCGTCATCAGACAGTCATACACAATCCTAAGTGTGCAACATCTGGGATTTTAACCTGCTTATTTAAATAATTGAGTCGAGCGCTCTACCATTGAGTAACGGGCTCGTTGCTTTGTCGGTTGCGATCGGGAATATGATGATAGTGTGTGGCTTACCGATCTGGTTTAGGAACATTTATGTTCCGTTGCGCGCTGGAACTCAGACAAGAGTACTCACAGGCAGTCCATAGCGACGTGTAGCATATGTTGATAATGTGGAACCGACAAAGACAATGGAGACCCGAACGGCAATTTCTGGCTTATAAGCCGTCATCAGACAGACATACACAATCCCAAGTGTGGAACATCTGGGATTTTAACCTGCTACCTTAAATAATTGAGTCGAACGTTTTACCATTGAGTAACGGGCTCGTAGCTTTGTCGTTTGTGATCTAAAATATGATAATAGTGTGATGCTCACCGATCTGCTTAATTAATATTTATGTTCCATTGTGCCCTGAAACGCAGACTACAGAACTCACAGGTAGTCGCAAAGCGACGTGTAGCACATGTTGATAATGTGGAACCGACAAAGACAAGGGAGATCGGAATGGCCATTTCTGGCTTATAAGCCGTCATCAACCAGTCATACCCAATCCCAAGTGTGGAACACGTGGGATTCAAAACACGCGACCTTTGGTATTTTTAGTAGAACGCTTTCTACCATTGAGCCACGGGCTCTTTGCTTTGTCATTTGTGATCGGGAATATGATGATAGTGTGAAGCTAGCCGATCTGCTTAAGGAATATTTATGTTCCGTTGTGCACAAGAACTCAGAACGGAGTACTCACAGGCAGTCGCAAAGCTACGTGTTGCCCATGTTGATAATGTGAAATTGACAAAGACAAGCGAGACCGGAATGGTCATTTCTGACTTATTAGCCGTCATCAGCCAGTCATACCCAATCCAAAGTGTGGAACACCTGGGATTGAACACGCAACCTTTTGTATTTGAGTCGAACACTCTACCATTGAGCCATGGGCTCGTTGCTTTTATCAGTTATGATCGGGAATATGATGATAGAGTGTGGCTCACCAATCTGCTTAAGGAATATTTATGTTCCGTTGTGCCCTGAAAATCAGACTAGAGTACTCACAGGCAGTCGCAGAGCGACTTGTAGCATATGTTGATAAAGTGGAACCAAGAAAGACAATGGAGTCTGAATTGGCCATTTCTGACTTATTAGCAAACATCAGCCAGTCATACCCAATCATAAGTGTGGAACACCTGGGATTCGAACCCGCGACCTTTGGTATTTAAGTCGAACGCTCTACCGTTGAGCAACGGACATGTTGCTTTGTCGGTTGCGATCGGAAATGTTATGATATTGTGTGGCTCTCCGATCTGCTTTAGGAACATTTATGTGCCGTTGCGTGCTGGAACTAGGACTATACTGTTCACAGGCAGTCCATAGCGACGTGTAGCATATGTTGTTAATGAGGAACCGACAAAGACGATGGAGACCCGAACGGCAATTTCTGGCTTATAAGCCGTCATCAGACAGTCATACACAATCCCAAGTGTGGAACACCTGGGATTCGAACCCGCGACCTTTGGTATTTAAGTCGAACGCTCTACCGTTGAGCAACGGGCATGTTGCTTTGTCGGTTGCGATCGGAAATGTGATGATAGTGTGTGGCTCACCGATCTGCTTAAGGAACATTAATGTTCCGTTGTGCGCTGGAATTCAGACTAGAGTACTCACAGGCAGTCGCAAAGCGACGTGTAGCATATGTTGATAATGTTGAACCGACAAAGACAAGGATGACCGGAAGGGCCTTTTCTGGATTATAAGCCGTCATCATTCAGTCATAACCAATCCCAAGTGTGGAACACCTGGGATTTGAACTTTCGACCTTTGGTATTTGAGTCGAACGCTCTACCATTAAGCCACGGGCTCGTAGCTTTGTCAGTTGTCATCTAAAATATGATAATAGTGTGATGCTCACCGATCTGCTTAATGAATATTTATGTTCCGTTTTGCCCTGAAACGCAGACGAGAGTACTCACAGGCAGTCGCAAAGCGACGTGTAGCACATGTTGATAATGTGGAACTGACAAAGACAAGCGAGACCGGAATGGCCATTTCTGGCTTATTAGCCGTCATCAGCCAGTCATACCCAATCCCAAGTGTGGAACACCTGGGATTCGAACACGCGACCTTTGGTATTTGAGTCGAACGCTCTACCATTGAGCCACGGGCTCGTTGCTTTGTCGGTTGTGATCGGGAATATGATGATAGTGTGAAGCTAGCCGATCTGCTTAAGGAATATTTATGTTCTTTTGTGCACAAGAACTCAGTAGGGAATTACTCACAGGCAGTCTCAAAGCGACGTTTTGCCCATGTTGATAATGTGGAATTGACAAAGACATGCGAGACCGGAATGGCCATTTCTGGCTTATTAGCCGTCATCAGCCAGTCATACCCAATCCCAAGTGTGGAACACCTGGGATTCAAACACGCGACCTTTGGTATTTGAGTCGAACTCTCTACCATTGAGCCATGGGCTCGTTGCTTTATCAGTTGTGATCGGAAATATGATGATAGAGTGTGGCTCACCAATCTGCTTAAGGAATATTTATGTTCCGTTGTTCCTTGGAAATAAGAATAGAGTACTCACAGGCAGTCGCAAAGCGACGTGAGCATATGTTGATAATGTGGAACCAACAAAGACAAAGGGAGACGGAATGGGCATTTCTGGCTTT
>WEDG01010828.1:0-29305 GCA_017591395.1 Schistocephalus solidus | reverse complement strand
GGTCGAAGACAGCAGGCTCCGCGTGCTATGTAGACTTCCTGTGGGGATTGCGTCGGATTCTGGGTGCTTTACCGCTAATAATCTTCTATACGGCCCGGATGGTTTCTGGTTTGGAAGGCTGCAGAACCATATCTTTTTCGTGTCATGAGGGCGCCGGTCATGGCAGCATCGGCGATGTCTGAGGAGCAATGAAGGACACTTCATGAAGTGCTCGGCCCAGCGCTTCAGAATTTCCGATTTCTCTGTCCAGCAGTGTTATGTGCCGTCGGAGCTTAGCAGCGATGTGGGCCCTTGATGCAGGGGCCGTAAGATGGCCTTGACGGCTTTTAAAAATGTTTTTCATTTCATTGCGGTCTGCATACCCTGGATTTCCTCAGCCTTTCGGATCATCAGGCATCGTGCATCTCCCGCAGCCCTTGCTGTACAGGATGCCAGCATCTAAAAGACCGTTTTTGTGGCGTCAGTCCTAAAGTTCATGTAGGCTTTGTGTTGTCCACTATGCTCACGAGTAAGTTGCTGATGTCGGCGTCATGTCATTAATTTAGTCCTGGTGTTGATGGCGTGCGCCCCGGAGACTTCGAGGGCGGTTGACTGGATGACATCGTGTCTCCACGGTAACATTATCATCAGAGCATGCAGGTCCTCCAGTTTCTCCGGTTATTGGGTTGCCGAAATCAAAAACAGAGTGAGCAGGTAAATTAAACAAAGAGTATTTAACTTACCCTGGCGGCCTCTTTACCCTCAGGGCGTTCGACGGGGTTCGCGGTCGAAGCTTCATCTGGAAGATGACAAGACGGTGATCTGTCTAAGCATCGGCATCGCGGATTTTCTTGGTTACCAGCACGTCACCTGTCGATCTCGCCTCGGACGAGAACGCTAGCCTAGCAGATGCCAGTACCACGACCGAGGAGCATCCACGTGGCCTTCTCCCGCGTTGGAAGGCGGGAAGAAGGTGCTGGTCAGCAAAAGACGGTGTTCCGCACACGTGCGCAGAAGAATGAGGCCGTTATCGTTACAGCTACCGTTATCGTGGGTACCCAGCACGCTCTGCCAGGCAGCGTGGTCCATCCTGACGCGGGCTTTGAATTCACCAGTTGGGCGTGTAGATAATCGTAGAATTCGTCCTTCGCCGCATCAGAGCTCCTCATTGGGGAACGTAGGGGCTGATTATGGTGACGAACTGGTCTCCCCGAAGAGGCAGGCAGGGACTCATCAGACGATTATTGATACCCTAGGGCAGACAGGGCAGACATCCCACGACGGGGGAGGTGGGAAGTTCGGGAGTCAGACATACCGGGTGTGGAGACAAACACAACACCGGAGACAAACGCACAGACTGCCGATAGTGGGCTCCAGTAGCCCATGATGATAGAGCGTTCAATTTTGCCAGGTCTTGTCAAGAAGAAAACCCACATTCGTCAGTTATTTTCCCAGTTATTTTAGACGTATTATTAGTCGCATGTTCTGACCTGCAATTCTATAGCTGTGAATACTTCTATCCACACAGTTTGCATGCTCTTAGCAATGAGCTGCATTATGATGGGCTGGGCATCTCACATTGCCCAATTATACAGACACCTGTTTTTTCCCTCTGCGCTAACATGCCTGTTTTCATAGAGACATACAAAATGTGGCATTCCACTCTGTACAGCCTTATAAGTTATAAATAAAGCTTTTGCATGGCAGACAGCCACAAGTTAACAACGTTAACGGTTTTTCCTGGCTCTTGGTTGAAATGACATGCGAATGTTTGCAATGGACGTAGTCAAACTGCTAGGTGCGATATGATTTGAAGCGTTTTTCATTCTTGTTGCACTTGCACATAAATAATTAATTCATGGCTGAGATCGCCAAACAAAGTGTCAATTGCCGAATATAATTGGTGACATGAAAGCAGCCACGTGTTGGCCTATGGGTGAATACATTTTTTCGAATAAGATGTGTTTGGACGAAGGTACCAATAATGCATTTTAAACAGAGTGTAAGTTCAATGTTTTTGGCCAAGTTCTCATAAGTATTTTAATGGTAGACCACATAAGGTACTTACTAAAGTGCAAGACTAAACGAAAGCCCTTCTTATTAACAATGACAACGGTCATTTGGACGTTCGTAATTTATGGTCGCTCGATCCCGCTTTATATTATAAGTTTATATGGGTAAGATTTAATAAAATATTATGAAATTTCGAAGAGTTTGTTGTTGAATAAGTGAGCTGTGATGTACTTTATATGAACTTGGTTTACGTGTTATAAGATGGTCAAAAGTGTGTAACCGCATAGTCATCAAAATCATCCTGTAAAAAACTCATGAATTTGTCAAACTTAATATAAAGATATTTTCTCAATCCTAATTGATTCGCATTTTTGTTAATCTTAAGTCAGCTTCTTCGATGGTAAAATAATGTAATCGATTATGACATTCAACACCATGCATTCACAGACTTTTATGGACAAATTCATTATTTATTCCTAAATTTAATTGAAATCTGACTTTAGAATGCCCACCAAAGCTCCTATGTAATAAAAGTAACATATGCTTTAGCCCTGCTCAAATAACTCGCAGTGACACAATCCCTAAGAAGAAATAAACTTGAATCTGAGCAGTCAGAAGCCGCAGAAATGCTACTGGTAGGACATAAATTTGGCCATGTTAAATGATAAGGCAGCTTGATGGGTGAACTGTACATACGTCCACAACAACTCCAAAATTATTTTCATATCTCAAAGAGGATGTTTTGCTGAGATTTAGATACTCGTATTTTCAACTCGTTTGCTGAGAGTAAGTTCTTCTGATAACGGCTTATAACGCAGAAATGTCTATTCAAGTCTTCGTTAATTCCATGGGCAGTTCACATCTGCCCAAAAGACTCACGGTAGCGTGGCTGATGTTGGGGTTCCAGATGATGCTAAACGATAAATGGGACATGCGGGTTGCATAATCGATATTTGAACGGTCAGAAACAGGGACACACATTTCTCAACTAAAAACGAAAGAAAGCAGAACGCGGTGAGGTGTAGTTGAACGATAAATTTAAATAAAAAGCATATTTAAAACTTGTCGGATTTATGCAAAAATTATTCATTAAGTCAGAGTTGTGTCAAATTTATGAGTAACATTGTGTTTTATATGAAATTTGTTGACCTGTCAAACTGTTAAATACTCATTATTTTTTCCAACATAATAAAGCGTTATTTTAGGTATTCTGTTTAACTTTAGCAGCTGCTACGGCTACCGAACAACAAGTACCAATGGCGCAGGACCAAAACAGTCAGCCTTAAACAAAACAAAGCCTTCCAAAATGCAAATATGACACCAAGAAGGAAAACGTTAATGGACAACTGACTTTGAGAGATGCCTCAAAAAGGCTCGAACAAGGGGCTTCGACCATTGCCTTGCCCACCACAGGAAATACTGAGATTCACACATCAAGCACAAGCAGTGGTATTGATTTCCCAACCTAAATTTCTACCTGCGATTCATAATCTTCCAAACCGTGGATTTCGCCCAAACCACAAAAAACCGGATCAATGCCAACATGTAGCCTAATCACCATAGGCTCCATAATCACCAGTGCTTAACGTGAAACCTTCTCACCAGATAGCAGAAGACAGCGTCGTAGGTACAAAAAATGCCACTGAGAGAAAGAAAGGTTTCATAATACAGGGACTTCCTGAATCAAGATCTACAAATCCAGTAGACCGATATTCCGAAGACATGAACCACTTTAGTGAACATTTGAACAATATCCTAAAACCAAATACGCCAATTAAACTGGAAAAAAGCTTTCTGCCTTGGAAAAAGGTTTCAAAAGACAAGCTGAATAAACAAATCTTTGGCCTCATAACTTCTCTAAACCAGTAGGCAGGAAACCAGGCGCATTCTGCCTAGATGCATTAATCTAAAAAAACTCAAACCCTTGAGTTTTTTTAAACAGGCCTTCTCACCTGCGGAACGGCAAAAATGTCATCGACTTGTCACCAAACTGAGACAGCGGCTCATCAAAGGAGAATAAAATTTGGTTATTTACAACAACCAAGTGATCTATCGTCCATTGATCTTCCCCTAGAGAGGCCCATTCCGGATGACCACGCGCTCAACCCTGTAAAGTGAGGCTCGCCTCTGACCGTAAGCACTTCTTGGCAAACCGTTAAAAATTAACATTCATGTACACCAATGCACAAAGTATGTTATCGAAGCTAGACGAGCTTAAGATTAATGTCTGTGAACTATCTCCTGATATTATTTTCCCTAAAAGAAACCTGGTGGTCCCAACGCGTGAATGACCGGGAAATAACAATGACTGACAACCAACATTTTCAAAAAGACATGACAATGCGTCAAGGGGGAGGCATACTCATATGTGTGAAAAGTGAACTGACAGCTTAAGACAAAATGGATAAACTGGCATCTACTTCCGAGGCGATATAACTATCCATAAAATTGGCCGATTCATTAAGTCTCGATGTCCTTTTAGTCTATCATCCACCAAGAAGAGACCCCGTTGCCGATTCTTTTCTGCTAGAGGAGTTTAAACATTTTGACAAACGGTCGGCTGTCCTGATCATGGGTGACATTCATGCACCACTCATCGACTGGAGCTCGGCCTTCGCACATAGTTCTGATCTAGCCTTTGACTGCTGTCTTCTGAGCTCAACGCTTAAGCTACTTCTCAAACAGCCTGTTACGTTTCCAAAAAGAGTGCGCGAAGGACATCAGTCCTATTGTCTGGAACTCATTCTTACGAAGTTGCAGGATAGCATCGACGAAGTGTCATGTCTACGGCCTCTAGGTAAAAGTGACCACGTTGTAATGCGATGGGAGTACTCGCTATTTTCTATACCAGAAAGACCAAAAACAGTTAGAAAAAATATATGGCAAGGCGGTGTGGGTGGAATGAAGGCCGAATCATGCGCACTCAGTGGGATTCTTTATTCTTTACAAACATAACCTAGGACTGGGGAACGTTCCGGGACGTACTTCAAAGGCTCATCGAAAAATCAGTGTCCGATTTTGAGAAAGCGGTCAACCAACAGAAGACGATGGTTTACGTAGGCTTTAAAAGTCAAAGTTAACGAAAAGTGAAGATTGTGGAAAAAATCGCTTATGGACGGATCTTCTGCATTTCTTAATTTTTACAAAGTAAAGAGAAATTGGGTCAAGGGCTTTACTGTTAGAACATAACCGGATTTCGAAGTGATCTGCTGAACCGGGCCACCGTAAACCCGAAACTGTTTTATGGTTTTATCAGGCAGAATACACAGAACAAGGATCAGATACCCATGCAGAGGACCACCAAGGGCATAGACCTTACTGAAGACGGTGCAAAGGCTGATCATATTTCGGAATTATTCCGGTCAGTTTTCCCAAAGGAAATGAGAAAGGATTACCCTGTCGATGTCATCGAAGTGGATACAACAGTCTAGACTGTTCAATGCACCGAGACTATCGTCCTCAAGGAACTTTTGGGGTAAACTGAATCTTAGTTACCGGGTCCCCATGAATTAACTGCCAAGATCTTGAACGAGCTCGCGAGAGAGTTGGCATAACCAATTTCTTCGCTTTTCCAAACATCCATCGATACCGGAGGTCTACCAGCCGAATTGCAAATCCGTATGGATTAAGCCACTCTATAGGGGTGGAAGCCAGGTTTCCGCAAACAATTATTGACCAGTCAGACTTATTTTTTTGCTGCAAAATCATGGAAAAGATAATGAAGCAACAACTAATGCACTTCTTAGGAAAATCCATCTTCCTCCCGAGGTCTAGCACGGTTTCCGCAGAGGTAGGTCCTGCGTTACACATTTTCTCTACTCTTTAGACCGTTGGACTGAGACGGTAGAAAGAGACAATACAGTGCACACAGTCAAAATTGACTTCAAAAAGGCTTTCGATAGCGTGCCGCACCACCGCCTTCTTTATAAACTCAACCTCATAAGAGTAAGTAAAAGACTTTTGAAAAATATAGAAAACTTCCTAATTGGCAGCCCACAAACTGTCCATATCAGCGACAAACAGTCGACTAAAGTTGAGGTCGAGAGTGGTGTTCCCCAAGGCTCTGTTCTCGGCCCTATTTTGTTAATTGTCTACATCAACGATTGTGCCAACGAATTTTTCTTGTGATATTGCTATGTTTGCCGATGATCTCCAACTTTGGCGCGTCATTCAAACTACGGCTGACGAAAAGAACTTGCTGGCAAATTTAAATTGACTCCATAAATGGTCAAATGACTGGCTCTGGCCTTTTAATGAGAGCAAGTGCTAAAATTATACGAGTAGAGAAAAGCAATCCTTCGAATCTTACGGTTTAACGATTAACTGCCATTCCATTGAAAGAAGTTGGATGTCCAAAAGGACCTGAGAGTCTACCTCATACCCTCACTTAAAACCTCCCTACATTTCGCAAAGGAAGCGAAGTCAGCGATGTCAATGCTGTACTTAATTAAACAAGCTTTTTCAGCCTTCAATACTGACGGCTTAACTAAAGTCTTCGGAACCTTCGTGCAAACGCACTTGGAGTCCGCTATCCAAGCTTGGACACCCTGGACGGCAAAAGACATCAACATCCTCAAAACGGTCCAAAGGCGAGCAACCAAACTTTTCCTTGGTCATGCTTACAGCGTTATGAAACTCGGCTGTCGAATCACAATCTCTTTTCCTTGCGCTATTGACAGGTTCGGGGAGACCTGATACTATCATTTCGCATACTACGCGTTTAGGACTGTTTTCTTGTCCCAGGTGAATTATTCGAATTAGCAACAACAACGACCTTGAGTGGTCATCCTCTCAAATTACGTGTCAGTGGAGCAAGACTAGACACTCGAAATTACTTATTCTCCAAAAGTAGCCTAAGTCTGGAAAAATCTTCCACCGGATGTTGTTTTTTCAAAATTCCTGGATAATTATAAGCGAAAAGATACATCGATATAATTGTGCAAGCTACAATTCGAAATGAAAGCTCCAATGGTGACATCGGAAATAAGGTATTTATAATTCAACAAGCTATGTTTGAGTAACATTTTATAAGTTTTTATATTTTTCATTCGAGAGTACGAACACCAATAATTTCCATTCAGAGTTCCCTGAGGTCTTCCCAGCTTAACTTTCGGCAAATTGGTAACACCGTGATCGTTCAAATCAGCCAAAACTGGTGGCCATAATCCATGTGGTCCAATAACTTTCTTCCCTAGTGAAAGCGATGAAGTGTGGTTTAAACGATTAATTTAACGTATTAAAAAATCCCTGAAAAAAGGATAACTGTTTCGTGAACTGACTATCAGCTTCTGCTCAAGTCAATCCAAATGAAAGGAGATTTTAAGCCACTCGTTTTACTTTGCACGTAAGAGAGAGTTGGTCCACATCTAACGCGGAAGCCAAACTTCATGATCCTTCATGACAAGCGTGAACAAAGCTACTCTATTTCATGTTGCACAAGGCAAATTGAATGCATCCATTTAAGTGGACACATGTCAGATAAACCAGGAGCCAGTCTAAACCAATTTTGTTTCCAAGCATGTGACGGCATAGCGTGCAAATTTTCCAATAAGGGAATGTTTCCATGTAATTTCAATGTAATTTTGTTGTGCGCACTGAACCACCCAGCCTTTAAGAGAGTGAGTGGTGAAGGCGACAGAGTCAACGGCCTGGTGCACAGCCGACACAGTCAGACACTCGGTCCAACAAGGAAAAGGTAAAATGTGACACAGAATGAGGGCAGCGATCATAATTTCTTCAGTCTCCGATGCCTTGTAAACACAAAATACACCCACCATGTCAGACGCCTATTTATCATAACCAGCCTAACGTCGCTTCTTTCTATGAGATACCAAAAGGCAATCGCATTAAAACTACCTTCAAACTGCGTCTTTCACAAGATATCTTTTGGTTTAGATCGAGAAAAAGAGAGGGTCGTTATCTGGGGTGTGTTGGATGGGCAATCATATCATGCTTTATTTCGTTCATATGTGCAGAAGTACCATGCGAAGGGAGGTTTTGGCAATCATACAGCTTCCAAAAAAAAGATTTGGAAGATAGGAAATCACACATAAACTCTCGTTGGAATTGTCAAAATATATTAACAGTTTCTATTGCGCAGCAGATTATCAGAATTAGAGCTTATACTTGAACTTTAAGAACTGCATGTCACGGTAGTTATATCATTTGTGAAATAATCTGCAAACTTAAAATTATTTGGTAGTATTTACGAACACGATGGTTGACCTCATAAGTTACATACAGAAGTGTCATGCTTAACGAAAGCATATGTAACCTGCCATTGTGATTCGGGATGTGTTTTTCTTTAAAATTGGTTAGCTTTTTATAAGATGGCCAAAAGCGCGTTACCGCCATGCACTTAGTATTACCCAGACCGTTATGGACAAAGTTATTTTTTTCACCCGCATATAGAGTGCATTTTTACTTGTGAAGACCACCCTCAAATCCTATCATGCCATGTCAGAATACACTGCAGACACAAAATAATTTAGAGTAAATATATATAGATATCTATTTAAATATGAGCATTCATGGATAGTGTATATCTACCTAAAGGACTCGCGGAAGCGGAGTTTCCGGGCGAAGCTCGTAAGAGTGAGTTGGTCCACATCTAACGCAAGAGCCATAATTTCATGATCATACATGAAAAGTGTGAATAAAAGCTATTCTTTTTCCTGTTGCACAATGCAAATTGAATGCGTCCATTTTAAGTGCACAAACGTCTGATAAACTTGTTGTCAGTCTAAATGAAAAACCAGTTCTCAGTATGTGACGGCCTAGTGTGCAAATGGTCTTATTATATGTCATTCTGTTTTGCACATTGAACCACCCAGCCTGTTAGCTGAAGTTCCGAAAGTGACATACGTTACGGTGAGGTGCGTATCCGTCGCTGCCAGACAGGCGGTTAAACAGCAAAAAGGCAAAGAGTGACGCATCTTTAGAGCAGCTATCAATTATCTCCAGTCTCTGAAATGGAGTACACGAAATGTCACCGAAAATATCAACAGCTATTTTTCATCTCCTATTGAACGGCCATTCATCCTTTGACATACTTTCTGGTTATTGAAGTTTGACTCCCTTCATCTTGTGTTTTTTTGAACTCTATATGTGTTGGTCGAAACGAAAGAGAGTATGGCATATGATGGTGTTAGGTGCACAGTCATAACATGCTCCACTGCAGGATACCCATGCGAGCGTTGGCGTTTACAATTATAAAGCTTCCGAGCAAAGCATTTAGAAGATTGAAAATAACCTTTCATCTTTTGTCGGTATTGCCAAATAAAATTCATTGTTTTTAAGCACAGAATCCTAACACTCAAACTTTGACAACAGCATGTCAAATTAGATATATCAGCTGGGAAATCATCTGAAAATTTAGAATTATTTGTTAATACGTGTGGGAAACCATGGTTTATCTCATAAGGTACTGATGAAAGTGCCATTCCTTACAAAAATATATGTTACCTGCTATTATAACGGTAATTTGTACTTTCGTTATTTATGTTATTCCAATCCCACTTTAAATGATTTGTGTTTATTGGTTAGATTTCATTTAATATTAAAAATGTGTAAGAGTACGCCCTTTAATTTGTGAGTCAGCATGTGTTTTTTATGAAATTTGTTTCGTTTTAATAAGATGGCTTAAAACGCGTAACCGCTATGCACTATGCATTACCAGACTGATGTGGACAAGGTTCTTATTTTTTCCTCATACACAGTGCATTTTGACTTGTGAATGCCATCCTTAAATTCTATGTTTTGACAGTTAGTTCGGCTGATGACGGCTAATAAGGCAGAAATGTCCACTCCATTCTCCGGTTATCTCATGGGCATTGCATATATGCATAGGAGATGGCGGGCGAGGACAAGCGATGAACTGCACATGGAGTTCTGTAATCGACATGTGAAAGGTAAGCAGAATGCAGTGGACACATTTTGCTGTGCACACTGAATGTCTGTTAGCGCGAATGACACGCGGTCGAACTGGGACAAGTTAAAGAGTGACACATCATGAGAGCAGCCAGCTTCAATGTCTTGTGACAAAAATTAAGCAAACGAAAAAGCAAAAAACTTCAGCTGTCTTTTAATCCTGTACAGAAGAACGTTACTTCTTAATTTGAGATACTTCATGGGAATCGTATTTTGACTACCTTCAACGTGTGAATATTTAGAGATACCGAATCTAATACTGTTTCTCACGATGGGTTTTAGTCTGAATCCGAAAGGTCAGGCGAAAAAAGGTATCGTCCTAGCCATCACGCGTTCCACTGCTCAATCTACGGGATATCAGCGATAATCAAGGCGCATTTTATAGACTTGAAATTGGTTCCTGAACGCTCAGCCAACTGCAAAGAGACATAGACCTCTCGATATGCGCTTGACCTTGCAAACGATATACGCTAGCAGACAAACAAGGTTTGTTTTATAAGTGGAAGAACAGTAATGACGCATAATAAGGAAACTGCAATGGCCAAGTTGGCTTTATTTGCATTCAAAAGCCATTTAAACCCAATTGGATTTGGTACACCATACGATACTCGAAATCTCAAACTGTTTCTCAGCAGGTTACATCTTAAAAACCACTGAGCCACTTATTTAAGACCAGAAAGAGGACATTGGTTAATGAATGCTCATCAATGGATAAAGAGGGACTCGCTTCTCGCCTTCTTTCTTTAGGCTCACTCCCGAACACCGCAGGTGGCCATGGAGTTATGAAGAGAGATGAACCCTGCCAGCACAAGCTAGGCAGTTTCAAGATAACAGGTCTCTGTAATTTGATGAGGAAGCCCAGACATACGCAGAAGAAGAGCTGTGTGTATATTTAAACATATTAAAAAAAGCGTAAATAAAGGTTTAGGTGAACAAGAAAGATGCGAATATGTAGATTGTACAAATACCTACACAACTCCCCTACCAGAGCGTTTTTGGACTTGCAGTTGATTTGAAGCATCGTTGACTCATTGAAAACTGCAAACAAACGTTAACTGTCACTACCGTCAGATCAGAACACTCGGTTGGCTTACACTGTACAATACCAAGTTCGCCATCCGCTGACATTTTGAAGGATAATCCGTCCCACGCTAAATTTTTTCATTTTATCGAACAAGTTCAGCACACTGGTAAACATCGCATCGTTACCATAGGGCAAACTCTTAACGCCCATCCACGCAGGTTTCATCCAGTAAAGCAAAGTATAGCTCAAAACGAGTTCAAGCAAAGGCTAAATTTGGGGATTAGTTGCCCTTTTAACAGCCCATGGGACTCTCCGCTACACATGGTCCCCAAGAAATCGACCAATGATTGGAGACCATGTGGTGATTATGATGCTTTGAACAGAGTAACCATCGCGATCGGTGTACTATCTATTATATTTATGATTTTTCTCCCATGTTGGCTGGAAAGACCATTTTCTCCCAGATAGATCTCGGGAGAGCATATCATCAGATACCGGTCGCTAAGGAAAACAATCCCAAGATCCTCAAAGGAAAGTCTTTTGCCTTCGAATTTCCACGCATGACTTTCGGTTCGCTATTGTGGCAAATCCTTCAAGCAGTTTATTGATGATGTCCTGTGCGGTATTTCGTTTAAGTTTGTCTTTATTGACGACAAACTCTTTACAAGCCCTTTCACTAGCGGACCATACATCACACTTGCGCAAAGTTTTCGATCATTTTCAGCAATATGGCTTGCAATTAAATGTCGATAAATGCCTATTTCGCGTTCTTTCTCTTGATTTCCCTGGTCACCATGTCGACCAGCATGGGAAATCACCACTTAAGGAGAAGATGGAAAGCGTTTTATCTTTCCAGATCCCAAGACCCTTAAACAACTGTGACGTTTCATTGGAATTATCAATTACATCCGGCGTTTCATTCCCAACCGTATCACCCCTGCATACAAATTAAACGTATATAAAACTGTTTTTTACGATGCGCTCGAGTTGGAATCCTTTAGGTCAGGCGAACAAATTTATTGTCTAAAGGCAGATTTTAGGGACTTGAAATTAATTTTAAACACTCCGCTAACTAGAAAAAGAATCAGACCTCACACACGAGATACGCCAGCAGCCAAACAAGGCTACTTTAATCAGATGATAAACAGTGACAAGAAATAATGAGGAGACTGCAATTACCGCTTACTGAAAGCGATAGGCGACCCATTACTACCGAACAAATTCCGCAAGCTGACAATTCCAACGTTATAAAGATATACTGATGTAACGGCGCGAAGCCTCTTTCAACACAGCTGATGCGAAACCTGCTGACGTGAGTGCGGCATTAAAATCGGTAATAAATCAGACGGAAGCGACAGGGGAGAATAAGAATATTATCCAACACCAGGTGTCGTCCCTTCTAATGGCTCACAAACCACACGAAATACTCCTTATTGTCGAAGGTGATGCACTAATGGATTTCAAGGCCAACAGAGACATCATCATCATATCCGTGGATATTGAGCATTTCACCGTCATATTGGACATCACACACAGAAAGCTGAAGTATAACTGGAGGATCACCAGTTTTATGTCCCATGCGAAAAAACGCTAACACGTGAAATTAATTTGACGCTTTTGGCATTAGGGCACTCGGGTGCAATAACGCGCGACTGACCAACGCATGGTAAAATCCGAAGACATGGCTTTCCCCCAGTTCTATAGCCTTCCTAAGGTACACAAGGAGGATAATTCTATCCAGCGCATCTACCGCTCAACTGCATTCCAAAGTACGGACTGGTTAAGTGGCTATTTTGGTGTCTCACATTTCTGACTGCTGTTTATGACATCACAGTCAGCTCTTCAACACAATTCTTGGACAAATATATAGATGTAAGCCTCCATCCAAGCGACGCTATGGGTATCAAACGCTCTTTACATGTTGCATTTTGAAAGAAATTTCCGCCTTCCGTGTATAACATGTATTCGAGGAAACAGCCAATGTTTAAAGAAGCATTAAATTTTTGTTTTTAGCAGTGATAAAGGAACATTACTTATGCAGGCGAATAGATGGCGATAAAAGTAAATGTTGAGCAGAATAATTGACAAGAACTGGGTGGAGGAGGAGTAACAAACATGAGGCATCCATGAGCACATGTCTTCTTCAAATGTTAAGGCATTTCGAATCCAGCGTTTGCTTAATAGATATAATTATTTGGAACCTAAAATAGAAAGAAAAAGAGAACAATCATAACAATAACAGAACACAAACTGAGTGGAACAACAAACAGCAAAATGTGAGAAAAAAAAACAAAATTATGTTTCAACTTTAACCGAAATCTCGAAATGAAATGGCTGACAGATGTGCCATCAGCTATTATCTGTAAAATATGTAAACAAACTTTTCACCAATGAGCACAATCACTATTTTAAGGCTTGCAATCTTGCAGAATTAACTAGGATCATATTACTTCATGTTAATTTTAATGCCTTTAAATACACTTTATTGCATGCTAGATCAACCGTTATCAGTCAAACAATTAAAATTTCTAAGATCACCATCTGGTGCGAAGAATCACATGCAGACGGTACAATGGTGAGTGATATGACCTTGACAAAGAAGTCAATAGCTTCCTAGCTATCAGCATTTTGACTACAAGTCTTTAAATAATAAAGATGTTCCAGATAAAAAGAGTTTTCAAGGCATTGTTTGATTCGGTTGAAGAGCACAAGTTTACTTTGTCTCTGTTCACAATATTTTTGGTTAAACACCATTAAGTTTAAACGGTTCTTGCTCACACCATTCTAGCTCACATAAAACAATTTGATTTATCCTACAAAATTGTGAAACGGGTATGGCTTTAGCAGCCACTACTGGGGAACTCTGTTTTTTATTTGTAATTATAAGCGAATACAAAGAGTTTGGACGCCACATGGATTTGAATTTTTGTGTGTCGGCAGAAATGACGTCGCATTCAGATATAGCTAGAAAATATAAAAAAAGGTTAAACGAACGTCATATATTCTATGCATGAACGCGCCTGGATTAAACAATTACCACTGCATGGTGAAGGAGGGTAAACAAAGTTATCGTAGTAAGCTCTCATGTTGCTTAATTCAGTTCAGTTCAGTTCAATTCAGTTTTATTAAGGAAAATATAGGCGAAGCCTTTGAGCTACCTCTTGATGACATTGACACTGTACATTAAAAAAGGCTGACATATAATGGACGTTGGACAAAGGGTTATCTCCCCGACACACTGCAGGGCATCGGACACACAATTATACAATAATGTTACCCAAAAATAGGGAGTTGTATATTATATGACGCGAAAATTGTGGATTGGAATATGTTTCAGGAAATGTGTAAGGTTCGGATGTCGTGGCGGTACTTATGGCTGTACTGGTAAAACTTCCGCTTATAATGGTCCACGGATGGGGACATTATTATGTCGGCCAGCAGAGCATTCAAGGCCTTAATCACTCTGTTGGAGAAGAATAACCTTCTTGTGTCGAGTCTTGCACCTGTCCCACGTAGTTTAATGGGATGTCCTCGCAAAGTAGTGGTAGTGGTCAGCTCAAAAATGTCGCCAAAATCAAGGCAAAAATCCTGACGCAACAGCATTCAAAGGCTTGTATAAGGTAACCAAGTGGCCGTCTATAGTCTAAAGGAAACAGATCAAGATAAGACAATTGTGTCTTGTAAGGCAGGCAGCTTTGACCTTTACTAGCTTGGTTGCACGTATTTGGACCTTCTCTAGGGTGTTGTGGTCTTTTACAGACCACGTTCTCCAGGCTTGTATGGCGAATTTCAATTGTGGTCGCACGAATATCCCGAAGACCTTATTAAAGCACTCTTTGTCGAACTTTACCAATGCTCGCTTTATAAGATACAAGATACATGGCAAACGATGGCTTCAGTGTGGGCATAATCCATACTCCTAGATCTTTCTGAGCCTTTACCTCAGGTAGCGGTGTGTCGTCCAGATAGTAAATTCTCTGGTGCCCGGAGCTGGTTCTGCCGAATCGCAGAATGTGACACTTGGTAGCATTGAATGGGAGGAGCCAGTTGAGCGACCATTCCTCGAGTCGATGCAAGTTCGCCTGTAGATTTTCTTTATCATCTGCGTTGTGGATGACCTTCCAAAGCTTTAAATTGTCAGCAAACATGGCGGTGTCACAGTCTAAGCCGGTGACGCAGTCACAATGTATATAAGGAAGAGGACAGGGCCAAGGACGGAGCCCTGAGGAACCACACTCTCAACCCCACTCTCAACTATTTAAGGAGTATGATTAAAGAAATCAGCGTTTATGGTATGAAGTAATCAAAAGGGTAATAGGAACGTATCACAGCATCAGATAACTGTATACACTGCACACCACTGCACGTAAAATTGCCGACTAAATTCAATGAAATGGCACAGGAAAGGATTTAAAATAAACATCTTTACCAAATAAACGTATTCCAGTGGTATATTTCCTGAGTTTTCTATAGCAAATCTCATATGCTTTAGATAGGACACTACCGAAGAACATTTTCGCTAAAATACGAAGGTACTTATACCTTATTTTAGAGGCAGTATCGTTTGCTCTGCCGTAAAGGTAGAGCTATTATAAAACTAACTAATCAACAAGGCAGCGTTTCACGCAAGATCATTTTGACTGCGCAGATATTTATTTTATCTAATCCCGTTATAGCACACATAGCTATTCCAGCTTTTTCCGGGATCATGAACTAAACTTTACTTTCGTCATGACCGCAAAAATCTAAATGCATATTATAAACACCTTGATGCATAGCCTGCCGGGGGTTTTGAATAGGCGATCCATCATACTCTTCATATATCCAGATAAATTTAAATGGCAATTTGGACGTGAGATATGGTTCACTGCTTTTAAATGCTTTTTTGTACGTGAAGCCTAAAGCTCATTACGCATAAATAGTCCCCTGCTGTTATGATTCTTTAATTTCATTATTTTGCTGCGCAAGTTGTCTCTTGGTCAATGGAAAATTCCACCACCTATGTGACCAGAACTACGCATGGTCACATCTGAAACCCCCTTAATACGGGACATTACATGGCAGTCTTTTACAGCAAAAGGAGTCTGCTGGAATTCAAGCAGCCTGCTGAGCATATCGTCAATGAAGTATCACTAAGTTTTTTCACAAAAATTGCTGCTGTGAACGAAGTGTAATGCATCCTGAGTGGATGGTAATTTAAAAAGAATACTTAACAGTACAGCCGTTGGCACCACAACGACATCAGGACATAACTCATTTCCTGAAACATATTTACATCAAAACGTTTACGTTATATAACATACAGTACCGTATTTTTGAGTTGTTCTATTTTAAAATTGTTTGTCTATGCCCTGTTGTATAACAAGGAGATAACCCTTGGTCCAACGTCCATTATATGTCGGTTTTTTTAAATGTACAGTGTCATTTAAATTACTAGGGAGCTCAAAGGCTTCGCCTTTATTTCCCTTAGTAAAACTGAACTGAACTGAACTGAACAAGGAAGTGAACCATAATTTCTCCAAGCTTTATTCTCTGAAATCGCAAGTTAACAGTTTCTTGAACAGCTGATGAGAAAAGGTTTGTGGTTCCACCTTTAAAACATTGATTTTGTCAAAAAACTGTTCAGAAGCTTAATGTGCAGTGGTTGACATCTGTGAAACACTTTTTTATGAAAATTTTGCAGGGCATATAATCTGGCCAGGAACATGTTTGCAGGCGCCATTTTCCAACCTTCATTAATCGATCAAATGATGGTTTTTCATACATTTTCGGGTCTTTGAGGTGTTGATTGGAAATGTCACCAATATGCAGGATGGTTAAAAATTTTCCATTTAAAAGTTTTTAACCGTCATTTTTTGCCTCTTTCCGTCACCCTAACTATGGATACAATCAATTCTACGAGATGGTTGTCAGCTTTTACAAAGTTGTTTCGTTAATTTTGTCTGTCCAATTGGAATGTCCTGTGATGTCGTGTCGTAAAGCAATTTATTTAGTCACACTGAGCCTAACCTTTTACTAGATAACAGAAAGAAAACCTTTTTAAAAAATATGTCAACAAATACATAAGGTTTTTCATTAATTCCTACTTGATGCCAATGCAATTTGACAAACATATTCTGCTTAGTCTAATGTGCCTTCGTTGAAAATTCGTGATGCGTACCAGAACCATAATAGCATTACCTTCTCCAGGCATTGTTTTCCTTGTTTTCGCTCCAGGCTTATGCCAGTATCCAGAGGTTGACTGTGAAAAAATTGTGAAGACAAACTTTGTTTAAGGTGACAGATTTTGAATTTCGACCTCTGTGCTATCAGAATCCTGCGCGTTCTTGTAATCGGAGTTTGTTACAATTTTGTACGTTCTAGAGATATCGTCTAACTCTGCAGGTGCCATCCAACTTATGAGTACACTACTTACACTGATTGGTTTGGAGGTGGCATCACTCGGGTTAGACGTATCTACACACATCGTAGAGAAATAAAATGATCATTTATTAATGATCAGAAAATAACTGTGTAATTGTTTAAAGCATTAATTGAAATAATCTACCAGACACAGTAATTCAGTGATTAAAAAAGGACCTGACATGAAGCGTATTTGACTTTGTCGGACTGGTGCTTTTCTAGGTTTATTTTCTTTGCCTTGTCATTTAACACGTTCTCGGCAACATTTTATTTTAAAAAATGCTCACTACGAATAAATTTATTAAATTACGTATAATTTACTCGTCACTGTTTTTAACAATCGGAAATGTTGAAACGCTTTATTTTGTTTTACAGACCCGCATGCAATATTCATTTTTTCTCTGACAATGCAGGCCAGAACCATCTCCGTAAATCTCTTTACGCTAATGTCCCCTGTGAGTTTGGTCTCAATGGAGACATATTTTTGACTGTTTCCAACTATAAGCACGTGATCTGAGACATGTCAGATAATCCGCGTTACTTGAACCAATTATCTCATAGTCTCTTATTAAATACTTATGTTATGTGCTGATCCGGTGAGAATATAAAGGGTAATGGGAATATGGTGCTATAAAGCATATAAGGCACTGATAAATGCAAATGGACAATAAAAAATACCTCCACTCCATGTGGTTGCCTCTACATCCGCAGCAAACCTAAATAAGGTTCCATAGGCCAGTTTATACTTTACTTGAAATGTGTAAGTTGTCATTGGTAAAAGATTTTGTATGGAGAATTTCGATCCGGTTACATCATAAGATAAGCAATCATTCAAAGTGCATTGAACGTGGTATGTTATAGGTCCAAGTGTAGTAGTTTTTGGCACAGTCCACTTCAAATCAATGCATTTGGAACTTACGACCTTGGCAATGAGGTAGGTTGCCATAGGGCTGTCTGAAAAACAAGAGAAAGAAAAGCTTATTTGCTAAACTGATCATTGGAATAACAAATATGGGGTAATTGATAACTGAGCAATGATTTTTAGGCAGCAACTGGTTCCGATACTTTGGCGAATTCGCAAAGCATTTTACCTAGAATTTGGATAATTTCCATGAAGTTTTATTTGGTGTGGATGTTGAAGTCCCTTTTAATATTTAAATTAATTCTTTAAGCTTCCGTAAGACATTTTAACGGACAAAACAATGCATATAATACATACAGTAATTACCTAAGGGACTTTTTCGCACTGAGGCGTCTTCTGCAGCATCCTCTTCAGTAACATCGCTGAATATAATCTTTAATTTGAAATTGTATAATGTGTCTGCGGCGATATATGTGACTTCTGGGAACGTTGCATGTGTAAATAATGACGGCACAAACGTGGGCGTTGTTATGAGCTTGTATCGGTAATTTCACGTACCCAGTTGACGGATAATCTTCCATTGAACCAGTTTTTTAAACGGGCCCTTGTTCACGACTGTTAATTTGTGTGAATATCCAGTTTCTTAACGCAAAATAAAGTAATTGTGGCTAAATGCGTTTCTATAAATGCTGCAGAATATCAAACAAGGCTAATTTATTTAACCTGTACCCTACAGCAGAAGAAGCGTGGACTCAAAATTTGTAATAGTTCCCACATATTTTGCGTTTCAGGAATATGTGAAAAACGCTCGTCAAACACAATTTATGACCTTTTGTTTTCACACAACTTTGCATAATGAAGAGTGCATGGCTGGTTAAAAGAAGGTGATCTGTACGGTTAAAATGTGCATTTAAACTTTGTGTCTGAACCTAAAACGGCATGCTTAGGTGACGTGCATCAGTCCCTCTTTAACTTAATTCTGAAATGACCCCTTCTTAAACCATTGTAAAAAAAATGAAAACGACCTTAAGAGAAAAAAATCTGTGAATATGCGGTTCTCACAGCTCATTGTCACTTAAAAGCACTCATGTGTAAAAGACAGTTTAAAAAAGATGTGATCTTTGATATTTCGTTCTTTAAGCGATGTCCTAGGATGTGGCTAAATGTACAGCATTCTCGGTGTTATAATCTTTTTTCTTCTTTGTATATAAGGCATATTTCTATGTGGCATTTAAAATGATATGCAAAGTAATGCCCAGTTTAAAATTAGAAATCACCTAAATTAATTGCTATCTTTAGTTCTAAATCGGCCCTGTAATTTGCCCTTTTGTCATAAAGGAACATGTGCTTGATTTCCGGGGTAGATACTTTAATGAAGGACGATAGCTTTTTCCAATGTAGTAAATATTCATGCTATGTTATCTGTGCGAATGTAGGATTTTCCTTCTGATATGTAAATGGCCGACACAGTGATTGGCCACGAGTATTAAAACACTGGTCTTTCCTAGGTTTCTTTGAAGGGATTATCAAACGTTTACTTTGTGTGCATAACTAATGACAGCATTAAGGTGTCTTTAAACGCGACCTAAAAATGCATTTTGCTTTTTATCTGCTCTGCTCAATTTTATAAGAGTTTACACCACATGATTTGTCACGCACAAAGCTCGGCTTGTCACTTAAAGATCCGGCCTTTTTGTTTCCTGTGTAAATCTTGGAAATTTTATAGGTTATTTTTTATTCTTCTTCCTGCTAATTCAGGATGTTTGCGTAGTTTTTTCATTTCCTACGCCGTAATTTGATGCCTTTTCTTGTAATTATTCGTTATTCGTCAGATTTTCTCATTGTGCATCGCATTTGTCTTTATGCAAATACAATATGGATGTATCACGCTGTTAGGTTATTTCACATTTAATTATTTACGTTTGAATAAATTAAAGTCAATTGACCAACTTGGACAAGAATATGTATTGAACGGTGTTCTAGTAAAATTATTATGCTTCTAATACTTATTGATTTGATCGGAGCATTTCCTTTTCGTTTAGCAGTTGCCATTTGCATTAGCCGCCTGGATACAATAATAGTTAACCTGTAAATGTGTAAGGGTGTGCGACTGGGATTATTTTAAGATACATTTAGATCCAGAAAATGATATCGGTACACATCTGACGACGACATTATGCACTTAACTTATAGCTTGAAAGAAAAAGTTTGGTTATTATGACGCAACCGAAATAGTAGCGTAACAACACTTGTGGCCTTCTTTGCTAAATAAAGGTAAGATTCTGCATTCGCGCACGCTTTAAAGTCCTCATTTGGCAAAAAAACAGGCGTTTCTTCTGGGTTACGTTGTCATATGAAACCGGAGGCCAAAGGCCTTCCTGATAAAGGAAAACACTCGAATTGCTTTTTTAGGTAAAAACATACAGCAATCTCTGCAGGAAGATTTGATCATCTCAGATTTAGCAATTTGGGTTACAAATCTGAAGGTAAAACCTCAAACTGAAACGTTTTGCTTATAAATGCATCCTTACTTTCTTGCAGTGTAATCTAAACAAGATTGGAGGTTAAGGTATCGAGGGTTTAGTTGCAATTTATACCACTGAATCTAAGACATTTTTTTGTGCATTAACTTTCACGTTAATTTTTTTTAAGTATATGATCACTAGATAAAAAAATTACATTGCGAAATATAAGTGCAAAATTAAATGTCAATTACACAACAACAGACTTGACAAAACCCACGGAAAACGATTTAACGTGTTGCTTTAATAGGACTTTTCTAAAGTAGTTATCTTATTAATCGATAAAATTTGTAGTTTTACCTATTTGGTAAAAGGAACTAACCTCCTTTCCTAGAATGTTTGAATGGACGCTCTGGAAGTTAACCTAAATCGATAAGTTGAGAAAACTTCATTAAATTCCGAAAAATCAATAATTGTAACACTGTAAAATTAAATAATAATTTTACAATGTCGTATATCTAGCGTCATGAAATATTGGAAGATTATATGTGCAAATTCAAAGATAATCGGACATATATGCTTTTTAGCGGACTTTTTCTAGTGAAGGAAAATGAGTTCTTCTTTACTATTCTTGATAACAAAAAATCAATACCACTGACTAAGACTGAGAGAATCGTAATTCAGTCTATAAAGCAACGGTTACTTAAGACGATTTTATACGACACACTATATAATTTGACCTTAAGTTTGTTGTTTGCTTTTGTAATGGACAACACTTAATAAAGCTCCATATTTGTTTATTTTCGCTGGTTACAATTTGTTATATTGGGACAATATGCCTTCTATCAAAATAATGCAAATTACCCTTTTGAAGAACAGTTCCTCTCGTGTAAGCAATGGGAGTTAATACGCCGAATTTTCTTGAGAACTCATTTTGTTTGTTGGGGTCTAGGTTTTTTATTTTGACGAATTGGTCGAGTACAGTCATCGTTTTGTTGCTCCCAGGAATAACTTTGACTTGGTAAACTTGTAGGCCAATGAGAATATCACCATGCCAGTAAAGAGTCATTTCTTTGGCTGCTACAGAAACCGCGTCTGCACTGTTTGTGTATTCAGCAACTGCAGACATCATGAAATGCATTAGAAAACAAAATAGATTCGATACTACAGATGGAAGAGACCTAGGATTTTACAAATTATATTTTCTTACAATAAATATATGGAAACCATAAAAAAATATTGGTTTACTTTTTAAAGCATAGACGAGTTACTTTAAATAATTAAATGTACAATCTGCTATTCTTCTTGAATTTTCTATCTGCGGATCGATAAGATTCAAATTTTAATCAGACAACTGGGCTCCTAATAGTTGCACCCACCATCACTAATTCAATTTTTCGTCTGAACGCAATGGATGCAATTTATTCGTTCAATAAACTTTGAAAATTACAAAAGTCACAAAATAAATAATAAAATATTATTTTCATCACCTGTTTCACACAAGCCTTTTTAAAGAATTTGATAAAAATACTATCAGGGCTATGCATGTGCATCTCCTTGGCTTGGCCTTCGAAAAAAACACTATACAAGCAAGAAAATCACATATACATCCGTTTGAGACAACTTCACGGCCATTTTGAGAAAATTCGCACATTTGCGCAATGCCAGAGTATGATGGTGCAGTGACGGTGTTTGGTGTGATAGTTGATATTTTGTGCTAGTAGACATGAATGGCGGCCACCGCTTTCTCTTTTCCTCCACCATCTGCACCCGGGGTCACGACATATCCAGAAGAACGGAGTTAAATAGACAGCAGTGGTGGTTGGTGCGATCAAATCTGCCCCAAGGCCTGACACCAAACCAAGCCCGAATCCCACGGAAGGGGAGTGGCGTAAAGATCACACTAGGAAGCAGCCCTTTCAGTCTGACTCACAGTCTGCCAGTCAGGCACACTGGAAAGAGCACACACTGGGTAAACCGAGCGGTACGAGGTATCGCGTCAGTTGGCACAATTCAAAGCAGTGGCTTCAAATGCATCGTGACAATTCCAAGCGCGTCGAACTGTTCATAGTGAGGCACTTGCCCTAGGCCATCGACCTCTCTTTATCTCCACCCTCACAATCAGACCACCATCTGATCTGGTCAGTTGTATGATTGGTACGTCACCCAGTAAGGACACCACAAATGGTTCCATGGAATTCATTTGCAAAGTGTGTTTTCCAAAATTGGTCATAATTTAGACATGTCCATTTGAACGTGCAATTTGTTCCATTAAAGAAGATGTGCATATCTGCGCAATGCCACTGCAGTGACATTTATGTATGCAGTTCATGCATATTTCAGTACAATTTATAATATTTCCATTATACACCGATTTATTCCGACGAAAAGTCTATTCGCAGAAAGGCGCATGTATTTAACTGTTACAGGCCAGTGAATATCTTATGGTTCCTTTGCTGTGGCGTAATTATTTTGACAAAAAATTTTAAGTCGATAATCCTTCAAAAACTGTTTGCATTTAAAACCTTTATTTTTTTGTTTTTTATTTTGAGATGTGCATTTTGTATCACTTATGCAGTAATGGCTATCAAAGTACCTCAACGTCTTCAAAGATAAACGACACGTTATCTAGAAATCTTACGCTAACGGCTTTAGGAAATACCCCAGGCAGTTTGCATGCAGTATTAGAAAGTAATATGCTAGGTTAAAGTTGATTGTACTTTCCCACCATAAATTTAACGGCCTTACCCAAATAATTGTTGCACATGTTATTTTAATAATGACTTAAGACAATAACATAAAACATATTTATTCCACGATTGATGTTTTCACAGCAGCTGGATGTAGTTTGATATATATGCTACAGGTAATGACTGCTGGCGGAACAAGAAGGGTAATTTATTTTTAAAAATATTCAAACTGATATAGAATTTTTATACAAGGCTTGTAGAACCATCTGCAGCCCGTGTTAATGCAAACGTTTTCTTTCCTCACTTAAATCCGAATTATTCAATGTCGAACACAGTTTCGTTCACAAAACACGTCTCCTAAAATTGCGACAAATTTCCGCAATATTTAAAGATTACTTCACCATTTGAATAACCTAACGCATCATAAAAATATAAAGCGTGGATTATTTATTCATATCATGATGTCGGCATTAACTTTCACCTTGTTCTTACACTTTGACAAATACAACGAATACTTATGTCTTCTTCGCGCCATTTGATTTTCTAAAGGACTTCAGGGGTCTAAACAAAGTTGCCATTTCAACGCTACCTGATTAGATATTGCGTCGTGCTGGCCAATGTATCATCTTATAGGATTTTGTGTGTCTCAGAGGCATTCTTTAAATTATTTAAATACACGTTCATCTATAAAAAGATACAAAACGGCAATATTATACCACTGACTTGAATTACATTGTGTCAATAAACCGAGCATTTTGTCTAAGTTAATATCAGTAATTTTTTAATGGAATTTAAGAAGCATTGGCAAACCACTTATATACTGACTTTGGAGTTAAGTGAATGAAATAAATAACGTACTTGGCATTGGGTTGAATCCATGTGTCAAAATGAACCACGAAAACGATGAGGAATATGCAGGACATTACGATGTGAATAAACTGGTGCCATTTTAAAGCAAATTGACTGCTGTATATATACCTGTTGCTTGAAAATTATGAGTCACAATTTTGTGTGATTAAACCTGTTATTGCAGGTGATACTCTTAAAACCTCAACAACATGCTATGACTGCAGATGAAATATAGTGCATGACGTGGCCTTTCGATTAAGCAACTGATATCACCTAAGATAAACGGAAAGTAAATTAACCGCGAAAATACATTTTTTAATAAATGTAAAATATATGAACATGCTTAAAAAAAAACTTTTGTTGAAAGGAATGTATAACGCATCATGACAGATTAAATTGCATCAGACTGTTCATAGTGAGGGAATCGTGCCAAGCCGTAAAAAAGCGCTCTATCCACCACCATTAGAATCAAACCACCATCCAAGCCATGCATAAAAAAACCTCTGTTAACTGTTCTTATATTGTTCATTTGAAGGTTAATAATTTATAAAGCACCATGTACATTTAAACAATATTTTTAAGCTGGAACAATCTTTTTAAAAAAGTTTGCAAGCCTGCAAGATAACGCTGCTCAATTAAGGCCTCAGGATGTGTTTAAATTAAATTGGTTAACCTCTAAAAAGATGGCAAAAAACGCGTTACCGCAAAGTCGTCAAATCCAAACTCTAAATTACTCATGAATTTTTCAAACATAATATAAAGATATTTTTGCGATCAATATTAATTCATAGTTTGGTTTAGCTTAGGTCTGATTCTTCGATAGTAAAGTAATTTAATCGATTTCTGACTTCTGCACTTTGCATCAACAGACTGACATGGACAATTTAATTATTGTATCCTACTTTTCAGTGCATTCTATCTTAAGAATGCCCAGCATAACACCTATGAAATAAAAGTAATGGCAGCTTTTGCCATGTTAAACTAACCTGCAGACACACAATGCTTTAGAACATACATTTTTCCATGAATGCACTATGAATCTGCAGAAACAATACTAGAATGGTAAACACTTGGCTGTTTTTAATACATAGGCAGCCTGACGGGCAACCAGCAAATACGTCCTCAAAAACTTTAAAATTATTTTAATGTCTCATGTAGGACGTTTTGCTCAGATTTAAATGCTGGTATTTGCAACCTGGCTGCTGCAATTGAATTCTGCAGATTACAGCGTATAGGGCAGAAATTTCCACTCCAGATTCCGTAAACTTCATGGGCCTGTCATATTTGCCTAAAGGCCTTGCGGTAGCGTAACTGACAAAGGCCTTGCCGGGTGAGGCTAAACGAGAACGAAACATTGTAAAGGAAAGAAAAGCAAAACGCTGTAAAGTGTGGTTAAACGATTAATTTAAAGTATGACCAAACATATAAAAAAAATGCTGTTTTGTAAATCGACTATCGGCTTCTGCTAACCTCAATCCAAGTTAAGGTATATTTTAAGCCACTCGTTTTACACTGCACGTTAGAGAGTTTGTCAACATTAAAACCTGGAGTCAGAAAGTCATTATACTACATGACAAAGTGAATAATCTACTCTATATCATGTTGTACAGGGCAAATTGAATGCATCCATTGAAAGTGGGCACATGTCAGATAAACCAGTAGCCGATCTAAACCAAAATCGTTTCTCTTCATGTGATGGCCTAGCTCTCAAATGGTCTAATAAGGTGTTATTGTGTTGTGCGCACAGAACCACGTATACAGATAGCAGGAACGGTGAAGGCGACAAAGTCTACGGCGTAGGGAACAGCCAACACAGTCAGACATACGGTCTAACAGAGAAAACCTAAAACTGACAGAGCATGATGGCAGCGATCATTAATGTTCAGTTTCCTAAGTGGAGCAAAAAAATTACACCTACCATGTCAGACGCTTATTAATCATAACTAGCCTAACGTCTCTGCTTCCTTTGAGATACCCAAAGGCAATCGCATTTAAACTACCTTCAAACTGTGTCTTTCACAAGATCTCTTTTGGTTTAGATCCTGAAAAAGAAAGGGCGTAATCTGGGGTGTGTTTGATGCGCACTCATATCATGCTTTATTTCGCTTAAACGTGCAGAAGTACCATGCGAGTGGAAGTGTTGGCAATTATACAGTTTCCAGACTAAAGATTTGGAAGATGAGTAATCAAATATTAACTCTTGTTGGTATTGCCAAAAAATATTAACAGTTTCTTTTGGAAAGATGATTTTCAGAAAAGAGCATACCTTTTTAAATTTGAAAAAAACATGTCAAGGATGATATATCATTTGGAAAATAATCTGCAAATGTAGCATTTTGCTTATTTTTACGGACTCGATTGAAAGCCTCATAAGTTACTAACATAAGTACAATTTTGAACAAAATCATATGTTATCTTCCATTATAACGGTAAATTAAACGTTCGTCATTGATGTTATCTTAATCCAAATTTTAATAATATGTGTCAACTTGTTGTATTTAATAAATAAAAAAAATCTTGTGAAATGATGCTGTTGAATTTGTGCGTCGGGATGTGTATTTTTTGAAATCGGTTTTCCTTTAAGCAGATGGCCTTAAACGCTTATTCACTATGCTGAATGCATAACCAGACATATATGGACAAGTTTAAATTTTTCATCCCCATTAAACAGTGTAGTACTACTTGTTTTAAGAGAGGGCATTAAGTGGTTATTCCACCACGACCCAAATGTTCATTTGAAATTTTGGTTCTGAACCTAAATAGTCATACTTGAATAACCTGACCTCATGTCCTGCATTTAATTATTTTAGAAATTATTTCCCTGATTATTCTGTGGAGTTCATATACAACAAACCGCATACAGAACGTTGAGGGACCCACCTGGTAGTCGAACATCTCGTTGCTGTGTCACGCAGCAGCAGAAACATCGGCGAAACACGTGTCTGGGCTTTTAGCTAGTATCTATGTCGGAAGTACGGTATAACGTCTTTGCCATATAAGATTCATACTACTTGTAGTACTACTTGTTTGTAGAATTGGCATTACGTGGTTATTCCACAGTGGTTGATTGTCTTCGACCCAAATGTTCATTTAAATTTCAGGTCTGACCATAAAAGGCCATGTCCGAATCACCTGACTCCATGTCCTGCACTTAATAGTTTCAGAAATTATTAACCCGATTATTCTCTGGAGTCCATATACCAGAAACCGCATAGAGAACGCTGGGGGACACACTGAGGAGCCGAACCCCTCGTTGCTGTGTCACACAGCAGCAGAAACATCGGCGAAACACGGGTCTGGGCTTTTAGCTAGTATCTATGTCAGAAGTACGGTATAATGTCTTTGCAATATAAGATTCATACTACTTGAAGTACTACTTGTTTGTTGAATGGGCATTACGTGGTTATTTCACAGTGGTTGATTGTCTTCGACCCAAATGTTCATTAAAATTTCGGGTCTGACCATAAAAAGTCATGTCCGAATCATCTGACTCCATGTCCTGCACTTAATAATTTCAGAAATTATTTACCCGATTATTCTCTGGAGTCCATATACCAGAAACCGCATAGAGAACGCTGGGGACACACTGAAGAGCCGAATCCCTCGTTGCTGTGTCACACAGCAGCAGAAAAATCGGCGAAACACGTGTCTGGGCTTTTAGCTTGTATCTATGTCGGAAGTACGGTATAACGTCTTTGCCATATAAGATTCATACTACTTGTAGTACTACTTGTTTGTAGAATGGGCATTAACTGGTTATTCCACAGTGGTTGATTGTCTTCGACCCAAATGTTCATTAAAATTTCAGGTCTGACCATAAAAAGCCATGTCCGAATCACCTGACTCCATGTCCTGCACTTAATAATTTCAGAAATTATTTACCCGATTATTCTCTGGAGTCCATATACCAGAAACCGCATAGAGAACGCTGGGGACCCACTGAGAAGCCGAACCCCTCGTTGCTGTGTCACACAGCAGCAGAAACATCGGCAAAACACGTGTCTGGGCTTTCAGCTAGTATCTATGTCAGAAGTACGGTATAATGTCTTTGCCATATAAGATTCATACACCTTGTAGTACTACTTGTTTGTTGAATGGGCATTACGTGGTTATTCCACAGTGGTTGATTGTTTTCGACCCAAATGTTCATTAAACTTTCAGGTATGACCCTAAAAAGTCATGTCCGAATCACCTGACTCCATGTCCTGCACTTAATAATTTCAGAAATTATTTACCCGATTATTCTCTGGAGTCCATATACCAGAAACCGCATAGAGAACGCTGGGGGACACACTGAGGAGCCGAACCCCTCGTTGCTGTGTCACACAGCAGCAGAAACATCGGCGAAACGCGGGTCTGGGCTTTTGCTAGTGTCTATGTCAGAAGTACGGTATAATGTCTTTGCAATATAAGATTCATACTACTTGAAGTACTACTTGTTTGTTGAATGGGCATTACGTGGTTATTTCACAGTGGTTGATTGTCTTCGACCCAAATGTTCATTAAAATTTCGGGTCTGACCATAAAAAGTCATGTCCGAATCACCTGACTCCATGTCCTGCACTTAATAATTCAGAAATTATTAACCCGATTATTCTCTGGAGTCCATATACCAGAAACCGCATAGAGAACGCTGGGGGACCCACTGAGAAGCCGAAACCCTCTTTGCTGTGTCACAAAGCAGCAGAAACATCGGCGAAACACGTGTCTTGAGCTTAGCTAGTATCTATGTCGGAAGTACGGTAAAATGTCTTTGCCATATAAGATTCATACTACTTGTAGTACTACTTGTTTGTAGAATGGGCATTACGTGGTTATTTCACAGTGGTTGATTGTCTTCGACCCAAATGTTCATTAAACTTTCGGGTCTGACCCTAAAAACGTCATGTCCGAATCACCTGACTCCATGTCCTGCACTTAATAATTTCGAAATTATTTACCCTGATTATTCTCTGGAGTCCATATACCAGAAACCGCATAGAGAACGCTGGGGGACCCACTGAGAGAGCCGAACCCCTCGTTGCTGTGTCACCCAGCAGCAGAAACATCGGCGAAACACGTGTCTGGGCTTTTCAGCTAGTATCTATGTCGGAAG
>WEDG01010826.1:0-12804 GCA_017591395.1 Schistocephalus solidus | reverse complement strand
AACACACAATGAGACCACCCTGAAATTTGCTTTATTCCTATTATGGTGCGCAAAATGGACAAAAAGACGCGTTCAGCGGCCGCTGACCATTCAGCAAGCCAGAAATAACCATTATTTTCTCCCTTGACTTTGTCTGTTCAACTTTATAATCATATGCCACATGCCGCTATGCGACCGTATTTGAGGACTTCAGTCGTAACTCCACTGCAAAACAGAAAATATATCATTATATTCTTATTCGAAACTGACAAAAGAAGTAGCATGTGCCCCATTGGAAGAGCGTTTGACTCAATTACCAAAGGTCGCGGGTTCAAATCACAGATGTGCTAAACTTGAGATTGGCTATGACTTGCTGATGACGGCTAAAGAGACAAAATTGTCATTTAGGACTCCGTTTTCTTTGTCGATTGCAATTTATTAATATATGCCACATGTCTTCAAGGGCTTTGGTATGTGCTGCAGGGCACGACGGCCCATTCATGTTCATTAACAGATCGGTGAGCAACACACTATCATCATATTCCCAATCACAATTGACAAAACAACTATCCCGTGGCTTATTGGTAGAGCGTTCGAATTTATAACCAAAGGTCGCGGCGTCGAATCCAAGTTGCGCTACACTTGGGATTGGGTATGACTGGCACAGTTAGTAGAGCATTGGCATTCTGCCCACAAGGTCGCGATATCCAACATTTGGCGCCGCAGCGCCTGGGATGGTATGGCTGGATGTTGATGGCTAATAAGCCAGAAATGGCCATTCCAGTCTCCATTGACTTTTTGTGTAATATCATTCTGCCTTTATCAAAAGATGTTTTGTGGCTTCTGGCGAGGATCAACGGTTAACACCAAAATAAAACGGGAAGAGAGAATCCCTAAATCGATCAGTAAGCACTTAACAACCATTTTTTATATTACCAATCCAAATCGGCAAGACTACAAGCTCGGGCCGCAGTAAGTAGTCTGTTTGACGTCTGCAAACAGTTCGCGAATTCGAGACTAGGGCATTGTAGTGATTTCGTTTAGTTACATCTGGCTGATGATGGCTTATAATCCCGAATGGACAAATCAGTCTCCCTTGTCTTTGTCGGACATCTTATTCTGCCTACAACACTAGCTGCTCTGTGGCTGCTGGTGGAACTCAAAAAACGGAACGAGTGATTATGTAATCGATCGCTGATTGCCCAACTAACATTGTTTATATTCCCGATCAAAATCTGCAAGACAACGAGCCCATGGCGCAGTAAGTAGAGTGTTTGACTTATGCCCAAAGGGTCACGATACTGAGTTTTTGGCATTGCAGCGCCTGTTTTTAGGTATGACTGGCTGATGGTGGCTAATAAGCAAGAAATAGCCATTCCAATCTTTCGTTGTTTTTTGTCGGTAATATTATTCGGCCTTTATCACAAGCTGCTCTTTGACTGCTCGTGAGGCTCGAGATTGAACCCCAAAAACACAACGGGACGAGCTAATTAAATAGCCGATTGGTTAGTGCACTTCTAGCATTGTTAATATTTCCGTTCGAAATGAGCAAAACAACGATTCCTTGTCGCAGTAGGTAGTGCGTTGGACTTCCGTCCAAGAGGTTTCGAGTTTAAGATTATAGTGATACAGCACCTGGTGTTTGGTATGAAGGTATGATGACTATTACAAAGCCAGAAATAGCCAACAAATACTCTTTTGTCTTTTTCGGTAATATCATTCTGCCTATATTACTAGGTTGTCTGTTGCTGCTGCGGGGCTCAAGAGTAAACACCAAGGCAAAACGGGACGTGTGATTATTTTAACCGATCGGTGAGTGCCCAACTTCCATTGGTTAAAGTCCTGATTAAAACCGGAAAGACAACGAGCTCATGGTTCAGTTAATAGAGCGTTGGCATAGTGTCCATTAGCTCGCCAGTCCGGGCATTTTGCGCTGAAGCGCCTGTGCTTGGGTATGGCTTGCTAATGCTGGCGTTAAACCCAGAAACGGTCATACCATTATCCCTTGTTTTTGTCAATAATATTATTCTGCCTTTATCACTTACTGCTCCCGTTGCTGCTGTTTGGGCTCATGAGTTAAACCCAAAACACAACGGGACGAGAGAATGCTCGAACAGGTCGCTGATCACTCAAATACCATCGTTAATATTCAAATTTAAATTTGGCAAGACAACGAGGTCGTGGCGCAGTATGTATGGAGTTAGACTTCTGCCAAAGATGTTTCGAATTCCAGAATTTTTACGCGTCAGCCCCTGGATTGGATACGACGGGCTGATGACAGCTGCAAAGCCAGAAATGGCCATCACAGACTCCCTTGTCTTTGTCGGACATCATTCTGCCTACAACACTTGCTACTCTGTGGCTGCTGGTGGAACTCAAAAACGGAACGAGTGATTATGTAATCGATCGCTGATTGCCCAACTAACATTGTTTATATTCCCGATCAAAATCTGCAAGACAACGAGCCCATGGCGCAGTAAGTAGAGTGTTTGACTTATGCCCAAAGGGTCACGATACTGAGTTTTGGCATTGCAGCGCCTGTTTTTAGGTATGACTGGCTGATGGTGGCTAATAAGCAAGAAATAGCCATTCCAATCTTTCGTTGTTTTTGTCGGTAATATTATTCGGCCTTTATCACAAGCTGCTCTTTGACTGCTCGTGAGGCTCGAGATTGAACCCAAAAACACAACGGGACGAGCTAATTAAATAGCCGATTGGTTAGTGCACTTCTAGCATTGTTAATATTTCCGTTCGAAATGAGCAAAACAACGATTCCTTGTCGCAGTAGGTAGTGCGTTGGACTTCCGTCCAAGAGGTTTCGAGTTTAAGATTATAGTGATACAGCACCTGGTGTTTGGTATGAAGGTATGATGACTATTACAAAGCCAGAAATAGCCAACAAATACTCTTTGTCTTTTTCGGTAATATCATTCTGCCTATATTACTAGGTTGTCTGTTGCTGCTGCGGGGCTCAAGAGTTAACACCAAGGCAAAACGGGACGTGTGATTATTTTAACCGATCGGTGAGTGCCCAACTTCCATTGGTTAAAGTCCTGATTCAAACCGGAAAGACAACGAGCTCATGGTTCAGTTAATAGAGCGTTGGCATAGTGTCCATTAGGTCGCCAGTCCGGGCATTTTGCGCTGAAGCGCCTGTGCTTGGGTATGGCTTGCTAATGCTGGCGTTAAACCCAGAAACGGTCATACCATTATCCCTTGTTTTTGTCCGTAATATTATTCTGCCTTTATCACTTACTGCTCCCGTTGCTGCTGTTTGGGCTCATGAGTTAAACCCAAAACACAACGGGACGAGAGAATGCTCGAACAGGTCGCTGATCACTCAAATACCATCGTTAATATTCAAATTTAAATTTGGCAAGACAACGAGGTCGTGGCGCAGTATGTATGGAGTTAGACTTCTGCCAAAGATGTTTCGAATTCCAGAATTTTACGCGTCAGCCCCTGGGTTGGATACGACGGGCTGATGACAGCTGCAAAGCCAGAAATGGCCATCACAGACTCCCTTGTCTTTGTCGGTAATATCATTCTGCCTATATCACTTGCTACTCTGTGGCTGCTGCTGGAATCGAAAAGTAACACCAAGGCACACCTGGTTATCTGAGAACTGTAATCGATCAGTTAGTTCCCAACTTCCATTTGTAATTGTCAAGATTGAAACCGGCAAGATAACGATCGTGTGGCACAGTTGGTAGAACATTGGTATTCTGCCCACAAGGTCGCGAGGTCGAATATTTGGTGCTGCAGTGCCTGGGATGGGTATGACTGGATGTTGATGGCTAATAAGCCAGAAATGGCCATTTTAGTCTCCATTTACTTTGTCGGCTATATCTTTATGCGTTTATCACAAGCAGCTGTGTGGCTGCTGGTGGGGATCAATGGTTAACACCAAAACACAACGGGACAAAAGTGTCCTGTTATCGAGCAGTGAGCACTTAACTACAATTGTTTATATTACCGATTGAAATCGGCAAACCTACGAGCTCGAGGCGCAGTATGTAGTGTGTTTTACTTCTGTCAAACAGGCCGCGAGTGCAAGTCTCGGGCGTTGTAGTGTTTTTGTTCAGGTACGTCTGGCTGATGACGGCTTATAATCCAGAATGGCCAAATCAGTCTCCCTTTTCTTTGTCGGACATCTTATTCGGCTAAGATCACTAGCTGCTCTGTTGCTCCGGGTGGTGCTCAAGAGTTAACTTCAAAAAACGGAACGAGAGAGTCCTGTTACCGATCGGTGTTTGCCCAACTAAAATTGTTTATATTCCCGATCACAATCGGCAAGACAAAAAGCCCGTGGCGCAGTAAGTAAAGTTTTTGGCATCTGCCCAAAAGGTCGTGAGTTCGAGCCTCGGACATTGCACAGCCTTTTTTTGGGTATGACTGGCTGATGACGGCTTATAAGCAAGAAATTGCAATTTTAGTGTTTTTGGTTTTTTTTCGGTAATATTATTCGGCCGTTTTCACAAGCTGCTTTGTGACTGCTCATGAGGCTGGTGATTGAACCCCCAAAACACAACGATACAAAAAGTTTTGTAGCCGATTGGTTATTGCCCGTCTACCATTGCTAATATTCTAGTTCGAAGTGGGCAAGACAAAGACTCCTTGTCGCAGTAGGTAGTGCGTTTGTACTTCCGTCCAAGAGGTTTCTAGTTTGAGCTTAGAGTGCCACAGCACCTGGGGTTTGGTATGAATGTATGATGACTATAACAAAGCCAGAAATAGCAATAAAGACACCCTTGTCTTTTTTGTAATAGCATTCTGCCTATATCACTAGGTGGTATGTGGCTGCTGAGGGGGTGAAGAGTTAACACAAAGGTACAACCGGACGAGTTAATGCTGCCGGGTGGTGAGTGCTTAACTTCCATTGGTTATATTCCCGATCGAACCCGGCAATCAAACAAGCTTGTGGCAGTTTTGTATTAAAAACAAAAAAACCAGCGATAATTAGTTGGAAGTCATGATTTTAAGATGTTATATTTAAATTGATATTGCTCTGGCATCTACTGGAAAAAAATATTATTCACTGCAATAGCTTACTTACCACCATCAAGGCTGTCTCTGTGGATGAGATCATTCTGTGAACATTTCTATTAATAATAAACTCCAATTCCATACGCAATAGCTTACTTAACACTCATCAAGGCTGTCTCTCTGTTGTATAAGATCATTCTGATGAACATTTCTACACACAAACCCACCTATTCCCTGCAATACATTTACCACCATCAAAGCTGTCTCTGTTGGATGAGATCATTCTGATGACCATTTCTACACACAAACCCACCTATTTCCCCGCAATAGCTTACTTACCACCATCAAGGCTGTCTCTGTTGGATGAGATCCTTCTGGTGACCATTTCTACACACAAACCCACCTATTCCCTGCAATAGCTTTCTTACCACCATCAAGGCTGTCTCTGTTGGATGAGATCCTTCTGGTGACCATTTCTACACACAAACCCACCTATTCACCGCAATAGCTTACTTACCACCATCAAGGCTGTCTCTGTTGGATGAGATCATTCTGATGACCATTTCTACACACAAACCCACCTATTCACCGCAATAGCTTACTTACCACCATCAAGGCTGTCTCTGTTGGATGAGATCATTCTGGTGACCATTTCTACACACAAACCCACCTATTCCCCCGCAATAGCTTACTTACCACCATCAAGGCTGTCTCTGTTGGATGAGATCATTCTGATGACCATTTCTACACACAAACCCACCTATTCCCCGCAATAGCTTACTTACCACCATCCAGGCTGTCTCTGTTGGATGAGATCCTTCTGGTGACCATTTCTACACACAAACCACCTATTGACCGCAATAGCTTACTTACCACCATCAAGGCTGTCTCTGTTGGATGAGATCATTCTGATGACCATTTCTACACACAAACCCACCTATTCCCCGCAATAGCTTACTTACCACCATCAAGGCTGTCTCTGTTGGATGAGATCCTTCTGGTGACCATTTCTACACACAAACCCACCTATTCCCCGCAATAGCTTACTTACCACCATCAAGGCTGTCTCTGTTGGATGAGATCCTTCTGGTGACCATTTCTACACACAAACCCACCTATTCCCTGCAATAGCTTACTTACCACCCTCAAGGCTGTCTCTGTTGGATGAGATAATTCTGATGACCATTTATACACGCAAACCCACCTATTCACCGCAATAGCTTACTTACCACCATCAAGGCTGTCTCTGTTGGATGAGATCCTTTTGGTGACCATTTCTACACACAAATCCACCTATTGACCGCAATAGCTTACTTACCACCATCAAGGCTGTCTCTGTTGAATGAGATCCTTCTGGTGACCATTTCTACACACAAACCCACCTATTTCCTGCAAAAGCTTACTTACCACCATCAAGGCTGTCTCTGTTGGATGATATCATTCTGGTGACCATTTCTACACACAAACCCACCTATTCCCCGCAATAGCTTACTTTCCACCATCAAGGCTGTCTCTGTTGGATGAGATCATTCTGATGACCATTTCTACACACAAACCCACCTATTTCCCGCAATAGCTTACTTACCACTATCAAGGCTGTCTCTGTTGGATGAGATCATTCTGATGACCATTTCTACACACAAACCCACCTATTCTCCGCAATAGCTTACTTACCACCATCAAGGGCTGTCTCTGTTGGATGAGATCATTCTGATGACCATTTCTACACACATACCCACCTATTCCCCGCAAAGCTTACTAACCACCATCAAGGCTCTCTCTGTTGGATGAGATCATTCTAATGACCATTTCTACACACAAACACACCTATTGAACGCAATAGCTTACTTACCACCATCCAGGCTGTCTCTGTTGGATGAGATCCTTTTGGTGACCATTTCTACACACAAATCCACCTATTGACCGCAATAGCTTACTTACCACCATCAAGGCTGTCTCTGTTGAATGAGATCATTCTGATGACCATTTCTACACACAAACCCACCTATTCTCCGCAATAGCTTACTTACCACCCTCAAGGCTGTCTCTGTAGGATGAGATAATTCTGATGACCATTTATACACCCAAACCCACCTATTGACCACAATAGCTTACTTACCACCATCAAGGCTGTTTCTGTTGGATGAGATCATTCTGGTGACTATTTCTACACACAAACCCACCAATTGACCGCAATAGCTTACTAACCACCATCAAGGCTGTCTCTGATGGATGAGATCCTTCTGGTGACCATTTCTACACACAAACCCACATATTGACCGCAATAGCTAACTTACCCCCATCAAGGCTGTCTCTGTTGGATGAGATCCTACTGGTGACCATTTCTACACACAACCCCACCTATTGACCGAAATAGCTTACTAACCATCATCAAGGCTGTCTCTGTTGGATGAGATCATTCTGATGATTATTTCTACACACAAACCCACCTATTTCCCGCAATAGCTTACTTACCACCATCAAGGCTGTCTCTGTTGGATGAGATCATTCTGGTGACCATTTCTACACACAAACCCACCTATTGACCGCAATAGCTTACTTGCCCCCATCAAGGCTGTCTCTGTTGGATGATATCATTCTGGTGAATATTTCTACACACAAACCCACCTATTGACCGCAATAGCTTACTTGCCCCCATCAAGGCTGTCTCTGTTGGATGAGATCATTCTGGTGACCATTTCTACACACAAACCTACCTATTCCGCGCAATAGCTTACTTACCACCATCAAGGCTGTCTCTGTTGGATGAGATCATTCTGATGACCATTTCTACACACATACCCACCTTTTCCCCGCAAAAGCTTACTTACCACCATCAAGGCTGTCTCTGTTGGATGAGATCATTCTGATGACCATGTCTACACACAAACCCACCTATTTCCCGCAATAGCTTACTTACCACTATCAAGGCTGTCTCTGTTGGATGAGATCATTCTGATGACCATTTCATCACACAAACCCACCTATTCTCCGCAATAGCTTACTTACCACCATCAAGGCTGTCTCTGTTGGATGAGATCCTTCTGGTGACCATTTCTACACACAAACCCATCTATTGACCGCAATAGCTTACTTACCACCATCAATTCTGACTCTTTTGGATGAGATCCTTCTGGTGACCATTTCAACACACCAACTTACCTATTGACCGCAATAGCTTACTTACCACCATCAAGGCTGTCTCTGTTGGATGAGATCTTTCTGATTACCATTTCTACACACAAACCCACCTATTCCCCACAATAGCTTACTTACCACCGTCAAGGCTGTCTCTGTTGGATGAGATCCTTTTGGTGACCATTTCTACACACAAATCCACCTATTGACCGCAATAGCTTACTTACCACCATCAAGGCTGTCTCTGTTGGATGAGATCCTTTTGGTGACCATTTCTACACACAAATCCACCTATTGACCGCAATAGCTTACTTACCACCATCAAGGCTGTCTCTGTTGGATGAGATCCTTCTAGTGACCATTTCTACACACAAACCCACCTATTCCCCGCAAAAGCTTACTTACCACCATCAAGGCTGTCTCTGTTGGATAATATCATTCTGGTGACCATTTCTACACACAAACCCACCTATTCCCCGCAATAGCTTACTTACCACCATCAAGGCTGTCTCTGTTGGATGATATCATTCTGATGACCATTTCTACACACAAACCCACCTATTCCCCGCAATAGCTTACTTACCACCATCAAGTCTGTCTCTGTTGGATGCGATCATTCTGGTGACCATTTCTACACACGAACCCCACCTATTCACCGCAATAGCTTACTTACCACCATCAAGGCTGTCTTTTTTGGATGAGATCCTTCTGGTGACCATTTCTACAGACAAAGCCACCTATTCCCCGCAATAGCTTACTTACCACCATCAAGGCTGTCTCTGTTGGATGAGATCATTCTGGTGACCATTTCTACACACAAACCCACATATTCACTGCAATAGCTTACTTACCACCATCAAGGCTGTCTCTGTTGGATGAGATCTTTCTGATTACCATTTCTACACACAAACCCACCTATTCCCCGCAATAGCTTACTTACCACCATCAAGGCTGTCTCTGTTGGATGAGATCATTCTGCTGACAATTTCTACACACAAACCCACATTTTCACAGCAATAGCTTATTTAACACCATCCAGGCTGTCTCTGTTGGATGAGATCCTTTTGGTGACCATTTCTACACACAAATCCACCTATTCCCCGCAATAGCTTACTTACCACCATCAAGGCTGTCTCTGTTGGATGAGATCATTCTGCTGACAATTTCTACACACAAACCCACATTTTCACAGCAATAGCTTATTTAACACCATCCAGGCTGTCTCTGTTGGATGAGATCCTTCTGGTGACCATTTCTACACACAAACCCATCTATTCCCTGCAAAAGCTTACTTACCACCATCAAGGCTGTCTCTGTTGGATGATATCATTCTAGTGACCATTTCTACACACAAACCCACCTATTCCCCGCAATAGCTTACTTTCCACCATCAAGGCTGTCTCTGTTGGATGAGATCATTCTGATGACCATTTCTACACACAAACCCACCTATTTCCCGCAATAGCTTACTTACCACCATCAAGGCTGTCTCTGTTGGATGAGATCATTCTGATGACCATTTCTACACACAAACCCACCTATTCTCCGCAATAGCTTACTTACCACAATCAAGGCTGTCTCTGTTGGATGAGATCATTCTGATGACCATTTCTACACACATACCCACCTATTCCCCGCAAAAGCTTACTAACCACCATCAAGGCTGTCTCTGTTGGATGAGATAATTCTGATGACCATTTCTACACACAAACCCACCTATTTCCCGCAATAGCTTACTTACCACTATTAGGGCTGTCTCTGTTGGATGAGATCATTCTGATGACCATTTCTACACACAAACCCACCCTATTCTCCTCGCAATAGCTTACTTACCACCAAGGCTGTCTCTGTTGGATGAGATAATTCTGATGACCATTTATACACGCAAACCACCTATTGGACCACAATAGCTTACTTACCACCATCAAGGCTGTTTCTGTTGGATGAGATCATTCTGGTGACTATTTCACACACAAACCCACCACTGACTGCAATAGCTTACTTACTCACCCATCAAGGCTGTCTCTGTTGGATGAGATCCTTCTGGTGACCATTTCTACACACAAACCCACCTATTGACCGCAATAGCTAACTTAACCCCCATCAAGGCTGTCTCTGTTGGATGAGATCCTACTGGTGACCATTTCTGCACACAAACCCACCTATTGACTCGAAATAGCTTACTTACCACCATCAAGGCTGTCTCTGTTGGATGAGATCATTCTGATGACTATTTCTACACACAAACCCACCTATTTCCCGCAATAGCTTACTTAGCACCATCAAGGCTGTCTCTGTTGGATGAGATCATTCTAATGACCATTTCTACACACAAACACACCTATTTCCTGCAATTAGCTTACTTTACCACCATCAAGGTTGCCTCTGTTGGATGAGATATTCTCCAGGTGACCATTTCTACACACAAAACCCACCTATTGACCCGCAATAGCTTACTAGCCCACCATCAAGGCTGTCTCTGTTGGATGAGATCATTCTGATGACTATTTCTAGCACACAAAACCCACCTATTTGCACTGCAATAGCTACTTACCACCATCAAGGCTGTCTCTGTTGGATGAGATCATTCTAGTGACCATTTCTACACACAAACCCACCTATTTTCACCGCAAAAGCTTACTTACCACCATCAAGGCTGTCTCTGTTGGATGAGATCATTCTGATGACCATTTCTGCACACAAACACACCTATTTCACTGCAATAGCTTACTTACCACCATCCAGGCTGTCTCTGTTGGATGAGATCCTTCTGATGACCATTTCTACACACAAAACCCACCTATTTCCGCAATAGCTTACTCTACCACCATCAAGGCTGTCTCTGTTGGATGAGATCCTTCTGATGACCATTTCTACACACAAACCCACCTATTCACCGCAATAGCTTACTTACTACCATCAAGGCTGTCTCTGTTGGATGAGATCCTTCTGGTGACCATTTCTACACACAAACCCACCTATTGACCCGCGATAGCTACTTTACCACCATCAAGGCTGTCTCTGTTGGATGAGATCCTTCTGGTGACCATTTCTACACACAAACCCACCTATTCACCGCAATAGCTTACTTACCACCATCAAGGCTGTCTCTGTTGGATGAGATCCTTCTGGTGACCATTTCTACACACAAAACCCACCTATTCCACCACAATAGCTTACTTACCACCATCAAGGCTGTCTCTGTTGGATGAGATCCTTCTGGTGACCATTTCTACACACAAACTCCACTATTCCCGCAATAGCTTACTTACCACCATCAAGGCTGTCTCTGTTGGATGAGATCATTCTAGCTACCATTTCTACACACAAACCCACTATTCGACGCAATAGCTCACTTTACCACCATCAAGGCTGTCTCTGTTGGATGAGATCCTTTTGGTGACCATTTCTACACACAAACCCACCTATTCGACCGCAATAGCTTACTTACCACCATCAAGGCTGTCTCTGTTGGATGATATCATTCTGGTGACCATTTCTACACACAAACCCACCTATTCCCCGCAATAGCTTACTTTCCACCATCAAGGCTGTCTCTGTTGGATGATATCATTCTGATGACCATTTCTACACACAAACATACCTATTCCCCGCAATAGCTTACTTACCACCATCAAGTCTGTCTCTGTTGGATGAGATCATTCTGGTGACCATTTCTACACACGAACCCCACCTATTCTACGCAATAGCTTACTTACCACCATCAAGGCTGTCTCTGTTGGATGAGATCCTTCTGGTGACCATTTCTACACACAAACCCACCTATTCACCGCAATAGCTTACTTACCACCATCAAGGCTGTCTCTGTTGGATGAGATCCTTCTGGTGACCATTTCTACACACAAACCCACCTATTTCCCGCAATAGCTTACTTACCACCATCAAGGCTGTCTCTGTTGGATGAGATCATTCTGATGACCATTTCTACACACAAACACACCTATTGACCGCAATAGCTTACTTACCACCATCAAGGCTGTCTCTGTTGGATGAGATCATTCTGATGACCATTTCTACACACAAACCCACCTATTTCCCGCAATAGCTTACTTACCACCATCAAGGCTGTCTCTGTTGGATGAGATCATTCTAATGACCATTTCTACACACAAACACACCTATTGACCGCAATAGCTTACTTACCACCATCAAGGCTGTCTTTGTTGGATGAGATCCTTCTGGTGACCATTTCTACACACAAACCCACATATTCACCGCAATAGCTTACTTACCACCATCAAGGCTGTCTCTGTTGGATGAGATCATTCTGGTGACCATTTCTACACACAAACCCACCTATTCCCCTGCAATAGCTTACTTACCACCATCAAGGCTGTCTCTGTTGGATGAGATCCTTCTGGTGACCATTTCTACACACAAACCCACCTATTCACCGCAATAGCTTATTTACCACCATCAAGGCTGTCTCTGTTGGATGAGATCATTCTGGTGACCATTTCTACACACAAACCCACCTATTCCCCGCAATAGCTTACTTACCACCATCAAGGCTGTCTCTGTTGGATGAGATCATTCTGATGACCATTTCTACACACAAACCCACCTATTCCCCAGCAATAGCTTACTTACCACTCATCAAGGCTGTCTCTGTTGGATGAGATCCTTTCTGGTGACCATTTCTACACACAAATCCCACCTATTGACCGCAATAGCTTACTT
>WEDG01010825.1:0-40233 GCA_017591395.1 Schistocephalus solidus | reverse complement strand
GAACTGTTAAGTTCTTATATGTCTTATGAACACAAGCACAAATAAAAAGACGACTTGGCAAGCATACGCGCTGTTTCAATAAATTTGCTTCAGGCAAGTACAGTTATGAGGAAACGTTAGAACGTAGAAGAAATTTAAAACGTAAAACCTATAATGTAAGTCCATTTGTGTGGGTTATCAGAGAGGTTTTAATAGGGGAGGATTATAAGAAACTGTAATAGGCGTGTTTGCTAGAACCAATCTAGGGTAAGGGAGAGATCAGAGATTTCGCAATGGAATGCATGCAGTAAAGCACCCGTTGGCCAAGCAAAGCGTGGAGCTTGTAAGAGGTTCATTTGTGCACACAATACCGACTTTTACAACTTAATGGCAGTCGCTTCTGATGCTGCTAGTAGACGTTGACCCAGTGGCCTCGGATAGTTTGTTTGGGCCTTATTAATTACACGGAAAGCTTTGCTGGTGTCTACACTATGGCCGGTGTCAACAAGATGGGCAAAGGTAGCTTTTTGTATGCTCAAGTCTTCCCCTTTGCACAGCCATGCTGGGAGGTGTTCTCGTATTCTTTTCGAAAGGTGAAAAATCGTGCGAACAATATAACCTGCTTCATAGGAGCAAGTAAATGAGTAAATGCACATGGAGGTGGTCTCAGCCGACAACCAATTCTTACCTTTATTCATACACATTCAGTAGAAAAATCTGTCTACTATTAATTGCATTCTCAAATATAAGAACTATTTATTCTGAAAGAAAAACTTTACATTGAAAGATTAATTTATAATTAAAGTCTACAAACTGGAAAACCCTATGAAAAAATTGTCCAATACTCTACACCATTATGGAACGTCTATGCAGTGCTCAGATGCTGATGCACGCTTCTTTATATCCTTCATGAGAAGCATTAATACGTGAACAAGTGTGAAGCATTTACGTGAAAAATTACTCGCCTAAATCACCGCACAATAATAAATTATTTAAAAACCAACAGATACCCTGTTGCGAGCGGTCAGTGACTAAAGATGCACATGACCTCAAAAATATCCTAGTTCACTACTCCTGAGAAATGTAACACACAGATGTCCCCTTGATTGACAGTGATTAGTAATGCGCGCAACATCGACACTCATTTTGAAATACGCTATCGCGCCTTGGCAATCGTGCTATGGTTGTTATTTTTTCCGCTCTCGTTTGTCCATCGCGGGGGTAAAGAATGTATTATAGCATATGGATGTATTCCACAATGATGCAGTTTTCGGTTATCCCGTACAGTATTTACATTTAGTCTAATTAAAAACGTCAATTTTGCAGGCAAAACTGATTTAAATTATATTTGGTGAACGAAAGTTTATGCTTAATTCGCATTAACAAGAATACAACATTAAAAAGTCATCATGGTTGAAGAGAACTCACCAATCAGTTTACGAAACATGCCTATCTTGTTGCGCGTAAGAAAATGAATAAGTTCACTCTTAACTAGCAACACGACAACCATGAGCGAGAGTAATCCCAGACTCTGATGCAGTGATTCGAGTAGTGGATTGGCTAACGCCTGTTGAAATCACCTTTTGGTTCTGAAATTTCGGTAGATGACTATATGAGGACGGCAAATATGAACATACAGTCTCCGTAGTTATTTTTTGAATCTAATTTTGCCCAAACACTTATGCCATTTATGCTTTCCACAACCTTCTTCTAAGTTCAAAGGCTGTAGTTTTAGTTAATCACTAGTATTTGAAAATCTTTACAAAAATCAGATTAATTTGGGCCTTCAAGCATATTAAATCCCCCTTCTTACAAGTCGAGAGCACTTTTTTTGATAACACATTTCCAATACTCTTTTAAATGAATAAGTGTTAATTAAGTTGCAGCAGTCATTCAGATTTTTGACGTAAGCAATAATACCCCGTCAATGCTAATGTAAATTTGCATATAAGAGAAATGCAAGAGTAAGACAAATGTCTAAGAATCGTACTGCATTGTTATCGCCTCCACAGTGGTTATATTGAAAATTAAATCTACTGCTGTTTGTTTTGTTGATTGTCTACGCAGTTTAAACCAGGCACTGTTTTTTTTCGGTATTATAAATTATTTTGTAAACATTTCAGGAAACTCTGCGTAGAAGTTTGTCAAAAATATAATTCCTTTCATTTACGTCTGTGGAAATTTACATGAGGTCTCGGAAAAGTTCACATTTCCATTTCTGTTCCAGTGTAACCTGCATTAAAAATGATCCACGGGTTTCCTCATTTAATACAAATCGTAATATTAAAAGTGCATCGAGCTGCAAGTTATAGATTTTTACTGTGATTTGGTGTGCAAGATAATAGATCTGAGGCCGAAAAGATGACACACCAGCAAGGGTTTTGTAGACAAATCAACCCGTCAACAGGCATTGCTTTTCGTTTGATGGAATGATGCGAAGAACGCTTCGTGAACTGAGATCAATGACATGCAAGAATAAATCGTTTAATAAATGTTTCCGAACGTCACATAAATTAGAGCATATATGCATATACGTTTAATTAACTTTAGAGTTTTGGCGCGTTTAAGAGAGAGCTTTTTTTGCTTCGTATGCATATTGTTCAACCATGGACGACCGAGTTGGGTGCATGCGTATTTTGCCACTTCAATTCGCTTTAATGGCCACAGACTTAGTTTTCATAAATTTAATTGTTTTGGCTATTCACAATTTTCCTGTGACGATTCAATCTGTGGGATGTGGACGTCTGTAGGCCGTTGCGTTGGACTAGATTACCCTTCCTTCGAAGCTAAACATGGGCAATATGTGTGTTTTTACGCGTACTCCTATATTAAAGGTGTGTTTTATTTCACAAAAGTGAGTGTGATAAATGCCAAACATGAATGAAATACTTATATCTAATCGGACATCCTTTGGAGGAATGAAGTTTTCCTCCATGCGTGTAGTTTTGGTCCAAAGATCTATATAACCAAATATACCAACAAATTTGAGCATATGCTCAAAGATGTAAGCGTTCTACACAGAACTTGGTCTCCGTCTGATGGACGTTGGGCTGCATATGTTATGATCACGCAGAAGAAGAAATATGCCGTGCAGTTTTTAACGCTTCAGCGCACTTCGCCTTAAAATCTATGAGCATCAACAAATCGATCGTTATTCATAATGCAAATGTGATGGATAAGAAGTTGTGCTCACTTTATTTGCCTTAATATCTGATGTTCGTTTACCCTTCTTTCAATATGAGCTGTGCGACACATCTTCCAGCTGCCGAACAATGTGTAATCTCACTGTTCTGCTTGACGTCGTTAACACAGTCAAAAAGCCACCTAGAGTTTTTCTGTAAGTAATAAAATGCGTACGAAGGCAAAATATTTTAAAGGCTTTTAGTTTTCATCGAAGTTAAGCACATTTTTTTCATCATAGGGAAATTAAGTGCAAAAGGCTATCGTTTGGAAAGTCTTCGGAATTTGTGTGTTTCCTATTTTTTCGAAAGTATTCCAAGATTCTTGTGTACTGAGAGTTTAGCTTAACCACTGAGTCATACTACAATTATTTTGTGGCAATTGTGTGATTCAGGATTGCACTCGCGACAAAGGAAAATGGTCCAGTAGTGCAAATTAATGTCTCGTATTCTGACCATAGCTCAAACATCATGAAAGGTGGGACCATTTGCCAGGATTTCGGATTCTGATATCTTGGATAAATATCTTGGCAACCGAACGCAATATTCACCGATCCACTTGCCTGACCATCAACAATATCCATTGTTTGTACTTGTCATTTTTTCGAGGATGAATTCAGAAGCCCAAATTAAGTGACCCCTTTCAAACTATCTGAGAAGACCCATCGCGAGGATTCGACGAAACAAACTCTTTACTTATGATAGAGGTTCCGCTGTTGAGTTTCCGAGGGAAAGTACGTGTTTATGCAAGCGTTGGTGGCGAGATTGTGTGGTAATTTGGGAGAGTCTTCGTTGACATACCGCAAATTTTCGTTCCCAAGTAAGCCCATATAATGAGGGAATGTGTGTTCCAATTTGAAAGTAAAGGGTGAGGTGCCGACGGTATATTGAAGGCCTAAGAACTGATTGACCTGTCTCCATACAATGGATTTTCAAGGGATGGACCAAACAGAAACATGAGGTTAAAGTGGGGTTGCAGTGAAAATTGGATAGGTCATGGGGTGCTGATGCTGTAGGTTTTGTGTTTTTTGTACTAAAGACATATGTCATAGTCGTTTACCTTACCAATAGTAGTCTAGTAGACTAATTGTTATATTCCAGAAACTATTTGTATCGTATTCCGAGTAAAAACACGTATTTAATCGTGGCCATTTAGTCAATTCTCGAATAATTGTGAACTGGACCTGCATGTATATGTGCATTGAGGATTCGCTAATTGGAGAGATACGATGCTGTATGAACGGACATTTGAAGGTTCAAAACAATTCCGCAAATGCGACTCTGTTCAACCTGAGTGATACGATGTTGTCGAGTTGAAAACCTTAAAATAAAGAAAACGTGTTTTAAGACTAAAAAGGGGACTATTTATTGCTGGTTTTTTTTGCATTTTATATGTATATTCAATTAAATTACCAGAGCTTTCAGTACCAATTTTTTATGACCAAGGCAACATATCCAATGGCAGCTGGACGCCCAATTCCTTTTCCTAGAGGTTCACCATCTTCGCGATAGACTACTAAAAATATTACACAGCACTTTTAGATCCTATTCCATTCATGCAAATCTGGCTGTGCCTCAGTGTCTGGCGTAGTCATATAAGGGCAGTTGTACCACAGATAGTAACTTATGGTGAAGGATAATATCCACAAAGATAAAAAAGGCTTAAATGAACGTTTCGGACTTACGTGGAAAGTGACAGTCAGAAATGATAAGAACATGTTTTCCGTCATCGAAAAGCTCATTTACGTTCGATTTATTAGAAATCAGCCAATCTAATGGTTTGGTTAAGGGCTCGCTGCCTTTTAGGTTACGCTCGGGTATATTATTATTTTAGACCCGCGTTCATCGATTGCGCAAAGATCAAACCATACTCATTTGTTTGCGCTTCTGACGTGATACCATATCTTTCTAACGACACAAAAGTACACAAATATATTTTGACAAGCAAAGGTTTCATTCTCTAAAGCGGGCGCTGGTATAGGGACAAGAATAAGTGCTTTTCAGTTCTAGAGAGTGCAAGATTTACTTCAACGTTTATTACTGAAAGCTTTCACGGATTTGCAGAAAACATTGCATATATAATAGCAGAAACAGTAGACGGATCTAATATAAATAAGAAATTAGTAACAAGAGAAACTAAAGAGCAGTTCCGACTAATTTAACGCAGACTAGCAATTTGTTTTTTAAAGAAATACAAACGCTCCACTTAGTGATTTTCTCAGAGAAAAAAAATTCATTCTTGATGAAATTAAAAGACAGTACTATCAAAACCGGATTCTCTAAATGAAAACACAGATTGATGTTTGCCAAATTAATGAGTACATTTTATGGAAATAACTAAACAGAATTGATTGATTTTCTCAAAACACGGGATAAAAATTTAATAAGGTTCAAATATACGTGAACACCTTTTAGCAAACGTATCCATAAACTTAAAAATAAAGATAGGGAACGAATACTAATTCACAGTAACGTATTTATTAATATAACAAGTGCAAATAAACTCTGATTTAGATCTACAGCATTCTGAAATGTATGGAGCAAGATAATGTAAGCTGTTAGTTAATTTATAAGTTAACTAAATTAAGCAATATAAACATTAGATTATCTAACAGAAAAACAATCACGGTAATGCTTGGGATATACTGATAAGCTAAACGCCTCTCAGTTGTGCCGGTTCAAGGCAGAATATCGATGAAACATGCATTTTGTGCTTCTTACTAACTCTTGTGCTGCCAGTGGGCTCTATGGTGCAATCCCAATGGTAAAATCATCAAAAACTATAGAGAGAAATGGCTTGGTAATAAAATTACGAACATGCTAGAATGTCATTTCAGCATGCCTTCATAATAAAAATATGGGGACTAATGTGTCTTTTCTTTCGGATTGCTTCAGTTAATCTGGAAGGCCTATAATTATCCCCACACGGTATAAGTAAACTAAGGAATAACTGCTTTAACATCTGAAGACCTGCCCACTGTTGGCCTCATTCAGTTAACCATTGGGATGTGTATAGCGGAGAAATTGTTTTGGACGAGAACATGAATATTCTGCAGATTTTCTGCTTCCTCATGAACGTTTTTGCGGTTAATATTGACAGATCTTTGTTCCTTCTGCACCACTGAATGTTACTTAAGTAGTTCCTTGTGAGTTCCTTCCATTCCTTGGCTCATGGTTCAGAACAGTCTGAGTTTTGCTTTGCACCATCGCCAAATAATTAAGCCACTGGTCGTCGGGTTTTATGCTTGGAAACAATTGTTCCAAAACTTATTTTCACTGCTTCCCACACTATATTTAATGCGACTTGCCCAGATGACGATGCAACTCACGGTTATTGCCCTATTAGCGTCTGGGTTAGAGCTTGGAGAGTCTGCTAAATCCTCTTGCATTATCTTTTAGCTAACGTGGTCGGTTTCTGTTCAAAATTGCTATATATTTTGCGTATCGGTAATAGAACAGAGCCAATATGTTGTTGTCAAGCCCCTATGCTGATGAACAAATCGACAATGAGAATGCATTTCATTTTATGCTGTTTGATAAAGGCTTTCGATATATACGTGGCAGATATTGGTAAGTAATCTGGCCAAATGTTTAATAAACCTTTTCATACATTCTTAGCCAATGACCAAAATAAAGAGCATAATATAAAAATTGGCAATGAGGTATTGTTCTGGCTTTTATTTGCATTATAATCAGTTCCGTATTCTAAGCCATACGGTCATTGGTCACATTTAAGGTGGAATCATTCATGCAAAAATTTCCAAATGTAAATGACGGCAGGTATTTTGAAATAATGTTTGTACCAAATCAGCGGCATCCAGCTCTTTTGTATAACCTTTTTTGTGATTCAGTTGTTTAGAGCTTCTGAAAAACTGCCTGCGTCAGTTACATAGCGTTTAGTCCAACGAGAACGGAAATCACTTCAGACACCATCCATATTTGTCCGTATGCATATTATACACTTGCCTAGGAGATGAAATTCATTGGATATATTCGAGTACGTTGTAAATAAAGCAACCTCCAAAACGTTACTTCATTTTTTTGGATAACTTTTGTGAAATCTGCTGACGTTTATAGCTTACGCATCTGATATAGAATGACATGCTCTCAGAACTAGGATAATGTGTCCTTAAACTGCTCATTGTCTTTCGATTGTAACGTGGCTAATGTATTTTGATAGGAATAAAAGAAGGTCACGTTAAATGTTGTACGAGTGTTTAAATATCTCAGAATTTCGATGCAGTATACTAAAAGGGTTTGCGTACTGCCCTCACAATTTTATCTCTGCATGCATGAAGGTACCCCACAACTGTCCGATTTGGGCGCATCTATCCTCATTTGCTTAAGTATTTTAATGCTAAAGATTTAATTTGCATAAAGTATATGTCTTAAACATCTACTCCAATCCATCTATCAAGGAGTGGCTAAATGTATTTTTTGATGCAAGAAGTGTCTATGTTAATTAAGTAAAACATGTTTGTGAGTGAAAATCTCCAATATGGGGATTCACACTTTACATGTTTTTTTGAATGTTTTTCAGGATTCATACACGTAAGAATATCAGAAAGGCCGTACATGAACTAAATATTTAGGTCTAAGCGTATTCACAATCAGGACTGTGTTATGAAGTCTGCTGAGTACTTTTGACTCAACGCACAGTGTGACGAAATGCATGAATCCAGTTGATGTCTTGCATAATATTTTGAACTAATTTACTTGAAATCAAGTTAAATATGCTATGTGTCTCTTTAAGAAAGAACTGACCTTGAAATGACTAATTTTCAGCGCAGTGTTTTATACATATATCAGCCTAAATTTACTTTGTAATTGCATTATGATTTCAATAGAAATTAAAAAGAGTTTGTTTGCAACCCTTTTATTGTCAGGATCCCATGCGCGTCCAGTCTGGCGAATTGCGACCCATTTCTAATCAGTTAAAAAACATAAACCAAGTGTTCGGCGGAACTCACTAGAATGCTCACAAAATTATATCTAGAAGACTTCTGACTTTAGCAAAGTGCGGCATGTTTGCCCTTAAATAACTTCTTCTTTGCAGATGAAATGTTGTTGCAAGGACTTGATCTTGTTTGCCTGGGTTAATAAGCAATCTTTTATAATAAAGTTTATCCTTATTTGTTCACAGTTTGATCAGCACTAATAAGACACCTTAATAATATCAATAATAAGTTGGCTGGGCCGGTAACTTGACCCAAGTGAGATTGAACTCACGGCCCCCAGTGGGGCCTCGTAGCTCATTTGGCGAGAGCATTGGCTGTCATAAAGCCTTTTCATTGCTGGTACGGGTTGTAATCCCACCAAAGCAGCCAACTTATTCACAAGCGGTTCAAAGGAAGAATATAATTAATGTTTATAATAAAATGCATTAGTAATGTTAATCTCTCGGCGTAAAACGTACCTGCAAATGGAGATTTCTAATCAAGGTATAAAAACAGAACGTTTTAATAAATTTAATCAGCCTGCACTCGAATAGGTATGTGACTCGCGAACTAGTCCCATATTTTATAAGTGGTTTGTTTTTCGTTAAATAACTAAGTAATCAGTATGTACCTTTGTGATAATCTTGTGTTTAAAACTTGAAAGGTATAGGAATTTGCATTTTCCATTAACATTATAAGATTTTAAATGTCAAAGCCGTTTTTAATAAATATATTACATATACTAGCTGCTACAGAGGCGCAAAATTACGAAAGATGTATAATCGTTAACAAACACACACAAACACACACACACACAAACATGTGTATTTAAGCTTTGCAGAAATAATGGAAAACTTAGGATGAATTAAAATTCAAAGCAAATATTATTTTACTTAAAAAACCAACGTTTATACAAAAAGCGGACAATTACGCAAACGAGAAAAAAGTTGCAACTCGGACTATTAAATGTAAATTGAATTCTATTTACCGACTTTTGAAACGTTCGACGTCCTTGGTGTGATTCGAACCCACGCCAGCAAGGGAAAGGTTTAAGTACAGCCTCCACTCTAGCCAACAGAACAACGAGGGACCGTAAGTTAAATCACACTTCGGTCAATTTACACGCCTTGCCAACTGCATCGTATGAAATCGATCAATTCTGATAAAGTAAGCTGATTGCCCAAGCATCATGTCATAAGCAATCAATCTTAAATACACCAGGTGGTTGAATTGACCCAAGGTTGATGTACTTCACGGATCCGAGTGGGGGTTCGTAGCTCAGTTTGCTAGAGCTTTTGTTGGACTAAAGCCTTGTCTTTGCTGATGTTGGGTTTAATCTAACTGAGGCCGTCGGTTTTTTCACAAATGGCTCAAATAAGAAATTAAATATCCTAAAATACTCTACTTATTATTTGCACCTTGTAGTCATCTGGTGAAACCTTCATTAATTGTTAAGGATATCCGGCGTGGGCAGTAAGCTTAATATATTACAATTGATGAATTCCATAGTTTGCTGTACGCTGGGCGGTTACCTTGACCCAAGTTTGATTAAACTGACGCATCCCAGTAACACATCATAGTTCTGGTGGTTTGATCGTTGGCTGAACTATAGACTTCCTCTTGCTGGCATGAGTTTTAATCCCACCGAGGCCTTCAAGATTTTAACAAATAAGTAAAATGATTAATCTTCTAGAAAGTAAATACAGTTGTCAGATGAAATCTTAAGCAATTTTACGCGTAAAATAAAAACAAATGCATATGTCAAAAATGTTTTTAGATATTTCTTGTATTTTTACAATTATTTTTTTACAGCTTTATTTACACTAATGAATTATTTATTTTTTCTAAGTTTTCTAAGCGATTGCCCATAAATTTACGTTCTATTATATTTTTTAAAAAAATAGCTTCACAGTAAGATGTTTTTTAAAAAATATCAATCGCAGTTGTGTGGTTTTCAATATTCTTTCTAAAACAGAGTGCCGTTTTGGTAATATTTGTAATCTCACCTTAAGATGACATCTCACTGTTAAAAAAGACATTTAAAAAAATTGACGATTTATATGATAGTAAAATAAAAGTGTTTTATAGTTAGTTACGTTTTAATGTAATTCGATAAAGAAAACCTATGTATGGAACCTATGTCGACGGTTACGTCTAAGAACAGTTGTGGCATTTGATCACTCTTTCGATTACCAAACATCCTGTGATATATTTGCCTTTGAATAAGAAAAAAATACTTACCTTTTAAAATATAAGAGGTTTTTGTTCTATTTGCTAACTTTATGCTCGTTTTATGGGTTTGAAAATTCCTAGCAGTTGCAAAAAATTATGCTAATATCTTTGAAAACCTGCTGATTTTCTGCTTGGTCCGTTTATTAATGACGCATTAGCGCAAAATATAGAAGTAAAATATATATGATATCCCAAGACTAAATATCACATAGATTTGCATCCGTGCTCAGTGCCATAGTATCTTGTACATATTTGATTTCGGTTTCGCTTGTCAGTGCAATAAAACGAAATACACTCAAACAGGTTTTTGTATGTGCTTAATGACAAAAGTCTCAGATATTTGCCTAAAAGAAATTTCTAAGGCTACGTTTGTTCATTTTTTTGATGAAATACATGTGAGTTTACATGATTGCCTTCATCAGATTTTTATTACATTACAGTCAGATTTTCAACTCCCATATTGGATAAGTTCAAAACCTTTTGCACGCATATTGATTTCCTTTTTAAATCAAAAAGGCACAAAAGAATAGATTATGCTCTGCATAATAAATAGTGCAAGAAACTGCTAGGATATCCAGCTACCTTGAATCATGCCCAAATCCTGTACTGATTCACTTAAATATACAACACAGGAAGTAGAGCTTTTTCAATAAAAAGGATATTTGAGCTAAAAACATGCGGGACAGATCACGCAAATTACAAGATGAAATCTACGAATTACTACTTTTTCAACTTTCACTCATGAAATTGCATGCTATTGGTCATGTGTTGTATTTTTAATGTATGACGCTTTTCCGTTTTGCCTTCAAGTGCAACTTTTTCTTTTTGTGCTTTTAATGTTTCAGTAAATTCTTATTTTTTTCTTCCAGTGTTCTCATGTTTGATCGCACAATATGCTCTTAGATGCAATTTAATTCTGGTAATGTATTGAGCATTAGTCATGCAAGCTCAACCTTAGGTTTATAGCAACCACAAAATGAACACGAGATATTTTTACATAAATAAGACGATTCTAAAATTAAACTATACTTCATATTTTTAGAATCATATTACTTGACTTAGTGCGTGTCGTTATGGAAATGCTCCAGGGTACTGTGCGTTGAGCTAGAAGACCATGCTGAAATAAAGGGTGCAGTCAAAAGACCGAAAATGCTTGTTTAGCGATTGCCAAAGGTTTTTTTCGTTGACGAACGCTCAAAGATTGTTATCAAAATTCACTTGTCCCTATCTGCCTTGGGGCTACGGCCACAGGTTGTGATCAAAAATGATCACCAAGGCAGATCAGAACGAGTAAGTTTCATAAGCGATCGGTTGGCGTCCGTTAACCAAGGTCAAGATACCTACATCAACTGGCAAGACATCAATACCGGGGCTCAATTGTTGGAGTAATGGACTTCTGCAGATCGTGCGTGGTAAAAAACCTGTGGTTGAGTATGACTGACTGGTGACAGCTAAGGAGCCCAAACTGGCCATTCCAGTCTTACTTGTCTTTGTCGGCATTGTCAGTTTGCTTCTACTACTACTAATACCTGCCGCTATGCGGCTGCTGGCGAGATTTGGAAATGCGCCCCAAGGTTTAACGGGACGAGGGAATTCCGTTAGCGTTCTCGTAAGAGTTCAATAACGAGCGTCAAAATTCCCAATTTAAACCAAAAATACGACTAAACTGTAGCTGAACGGTTTAAGGTTGCACTTGTGCCCCAAACGGAACCTTTTGCGCCTTGATTTGCGTCGTGACCTAAATTCGCCTATACGTTTTCTCCTTATGGAATGCAGCCTGCTGCAGAGGAGGTTAGATCAATGGGTGTTCATTTGGGAAAATGAAAAACATTATGTAAATGCGAACGCAGGCAATCGTAAGCACAACTTTACCTTCATCCATTCTCGTTCAATTAGGATTTTTAAGTAAGTGAAGGGAAATTCTCACATTTGTGAATTTGTTAGTCAAAGCAACAGCAACCAAAATCTCAACATTAACCCTGGTTTTAGAATCCCACAGCATCATAATTGGCATAAAAGTACCATCCAGCGTACATCAATTCTTGCTTGAAAAACTGCCTAGAGTTCTTTTGGCGATTGCGTTTCTGATGTGCCGAATTTAATTTTTGTCGAACGCAGCAGTAGACTGACAAACGTTTGCTCTACGAAACATTTTTAATTACCCATTTTTGACAGGAAAGTAAATGCATTATATAAAAATTACTTGCGTGTAAAGGGGATTTAGTATTTTTGCAAAGAATGTTAACGCCAGCTTTTAACATACCTCATTGAACATTTTTTTCTGCTACATAAATTCATCATGGTCAATGGATATCAACTGCTCTTTGCAATCCATTGCAGTAAGCGATATGCCTTTTGGTGTGTCAATATTTTAGGCATCAGTTATGTATTTTTAAAGATTAAAACGTCTCATACAACCTAATGTTTGTTCATGATATGCGTTCAAAGATCAAGGTTTATTCAATTGTAATTTGAAGGCAGTAAACGGTTCAAAACCTTTTTTGCTAAATTCTATGCGACAACAACGCCCGGCAATCCACAATGCTAAATAGCATGCACTCGCAACCTATGATCACATTATGAAGCAGCTTAATCTACATCTATGGGAAAGGATAGGTCAACAGTAAGATCTTTGATACTAAGCCAACTGATATAAAATGAATCTGTAAGCTTGTGGTAAAACATGGCTTCTCGTACTAGACGGAGTAGTAAATAAAAAGCTTTAAATAACTTTATTTGCAACAAAACAAAGAGTATCAGCGACAAATTGTATATCACATTGGTGTTAAGGATATAAATTTGATCTTGCACGAAGAATAAACCAAAGTAAATTATAATGCACTCAAAGTTCCAGCAGAAGCCAATAAAAACAATGTTCATTTTGAGAATTGTAAAATGCCGTACCAATCCATTATAGGATAACAGAATCATCAACTGTCAGTGAAAATAATATCCCTGCATTATACTAGCAAGAAGCATTTAGAGGGTTCAATGGACCACAAAACATAGTTGTACTGAGAACACCATCGTAGATATTATATAAAAAAATAGAGTTACCAAAAGACCTAGGAGAGGTCCAACGGATTAAGTAATTAATTTAATTATGTATGCTAATTAAAAATCACATGTAAACAGATAGACCGATTTCTCACAATTTACATAGTACTTTATGATAGTAGGTTAGCTGTTTATTTATCAAGGTCAATACAGCGTGTGACCGAAGGCTTAAAGCAAAAGCTGTTGGCGGCAGGAAAATAGCTCATCCACAAAAACCTGCGGTTATCCTTGGTTGCATACGAAAAATGGGTGGAAAGTTAAATTAGGAGTGATTTAATAGTGGTTGTACTTAAAAGTGTCGACTATTGTAAATTGTTCCTTTCTATAAATACCTTAATAAAAAAGGCAGGTTTTCAACTTGCTTGCGAGTGCACAAAATGACTGCACACTTTCTACCTGTTTCATGCATTCAATCCAAATACTGATTATCCATTCAGATAAAATCCTGAAAATATCAGTCGGATGATTATCAAAGGTTTTTCGGTGAGCTATCACTAAGCAAGCACCTTAGCTCATAATCTTTTTAAAACTGCATACTGAAGCGGCTTCTATGGTGGTTTACTCATCAGTTTGCTTGCAGTCGAAGCGTGTATTGGGCAGATGCAATGATTATTCTTCGCTCACGTAGTCACCTTGTTCTGACCCATACATATAATGTCCCATTGTTTGCTCAGTTAGTGAAAATTGCAATAAAATTTTATTTCTCTCTGTCATTTTATTTCTCCTACAAAATGCTTACTTAAACAATATAAAGAAACTAACTGAACTCATTTAATATAAGGTTTAATGTTCAAATTCTTAATTATCATCCAATTGCATAATTGAATTCACATTGCAGATTTGTAAAGGTCTAGAAAGCGCTCGGTATTATATTAAATTAAAGCTCTTTTTAACATATACGCACATATCTGGTACTTTTGGCCACTCATTTTTCAGAGAGAGTTTCAGGCCAAGGACCATTGCAATGGAACGCATAACAACGTATGGACTGACGCCAAAGATTTAACATTTCAGGCAAAATGTTGCACCATGCATTTATAATGAAGTGCCTTTTATTGAAGATAAATGATATGGCAAAAGGGTGGTTTGATCGGTATAAAAACGCATTTAAATTCTAAAATATATTCCAAAACCAAGTTTAACAATTTGCGCATGAAAGACCACGACTGCATAAATAATTGATTATAGTATTCTTACCTTCCCTTCACGCATCTTATGATTGACAAGAGCGAAATTTATTATATATTAGATTTGTTTGGGATAAACGTGTAAGTAGGCACTATGCCTGCTCTTTAAATTCTCGAGATAAACACTCACCTCACTCGTCTCATCTTGGAGACTACTAAATGGTGTTTTCTAATGATAGCAGAGTCAACTAAAGAAAAAACTCTATGCCAAGATATGCCTAAATTATTCACTCTCCGGACATCAAATAACGTTTCCAATTGTTCAGTAGGTCATGCAGGTCATGCATACGGGATGCAGCGGGACCTATACATTTGATTTAACTTGCTCATTTATTCCACAGTTACATTATTACTAAGCATAGGTTTTTATTGTTCTACTTACTATCGTGCAGGGTTTTATAGTGGTAAGTTGATTGTTATGTCATTCCTAATGAACGAAGAGATGGACATGTGTTGCTGTGGTTGGTTCGCCAAAGAAAGTTCACGTTCCTAACAGAAACCTGTGTAATAAACTGTTGAAATACAGAGACAGAAAAGCGCATTTTGCTTGTTTATTTCCTTTAAACTCTCTTAGCATTTTTCTGAAACACTCACTGAAACGCACAAAAATGCCATTTATAATTCTAGTCAGGCTTTGTTTTAACCTCAAATATGTTTCTTTCGACATGGCGCATTTCCAAAATATATTTTAATAGTCTCTGACGCAATGAAAACGAATTTTATGTTTTTGAAGTTTATTTAAATGGATTATCTATATTTACATCTCAAAGTTTTTTTCATGTTGTCTTTAACCAGTTGAATCGTTAATTCTTCCACTTCAGTCGATAGGCACTGATAGTCCTGAATGTTTATGACCAGCAACCGTTTCGCAATTCTTTGACCACTCGGAGAATAAATATTTGACCAGCAGCCCAACAAATAATATAATAAAATATCTATCTCTAGTTGCAATCAAGAGTGTGCCATTCAACCAAAAATGCGTTTGCAAACTAATTCAGATTTTAAATGAGCACTAATACGGAAGTATTTTACAAGAGATTAAGAAAATCGTATAACCTAGAAGTATGCTCCAATCGCATGCTTAGCAGCCCACCAAGAGACTTTGGTGATTCATATATATAATAATAATACTAAATAATCATTTTCCAAATGCCAGGACGATGTTATGGATGTAATAATATTCAGGCAGATTTGTGGTTGTCATGCCCAAGAGTGCGCTCACAAAGAATACTTTAGGATAACTGACATTTAAATCGTATGTTACCTGTCTTGGAAATGAGTTAATTAAGCCATGGTCACAAATCACAAGGCAATATGGGCAAGGACCAATCAAATGATATTTGACCTGTGGTATGCCTAAAGTATAAACCGGCGGCGCCTTCTGTTAATTGAAAACCAGAAAACATATGCTGACATTAAACGATGTGCAAACGCAGTCTTTACTCTATGCTTCATAGCTTTGAATGACAATGCGCAAGATTTTTCACAAGTGTGCCAATGGCATTATTTAAATCAACCAAGACTTCATTTGAATCCTAGTAGACAATGCAACCGACGAAAGATGAGTTTTTTCTGTCAGATCAGGGAGTCAATCATCATTCTGCATTTTTAGTTGGGCCAAACGTCTATGCGAAAAAGATTATTTAATGTTTAGTGAATCGACATAAGGTATTCCTGTGTACCAATGTGGACCAAAGTAATTCAGACATCATCAAGATTCTGCGCAGTCAGCAGAGTTTTCACAAGTTTTTTAATGGCATTATTTAAATCAACCAAAACTTCATTCGAATCCTGCTAGACAATGCAACTGACGAAAGATGAGTCTTTACTGTAAGATCAGGAAGTCAATCAGCATTCCGCATTTTAAGTTTGGCTTAACGCCAATGCGAAAAAGATTATTTAATGTTTAGTGAATCGACAAAAAGTATTCCTGTGGACCAACGTGGACCAAAGTAATTCAGACATCATCAAGATTCTGTGCAGTTAGCAAAATTTTAAATAGAAGTTTATGTGGCCGTTCCCGCTGCCGCAGTTGTACATACTTCCTTCTTCGGTTTTTCGATTTATTTCGTTATTTTAACCTTAGTTCTCACATATACATTAGCATTGAGCAGGAATGCTTCATTATCTTAAATTGAAATCGTATTCATATTTTTACCTTGCAAAGTCTGTGGAAATTACATGTATTTTAATATTTTGGGGAAAGGGGCAACTTTCTGCTAGTGGTTATTGATAACGCTTTTCTTCTACGTACTTTATCGTGCCAACTATTGGGGCAAATTTACTACTCTGTATAGTTAAAGTTATCAGGACAAAGAAAATATGTTGTTGTCCTTTTGCAGATCACATTTTAAATCAGGATGTAGGAGGCCAGACTTATAAGCGTTCGTTTTCGCTTTGCTATCTCCAAAACATGTAATCAACGCTCAAGAATAGAAAATGATGAAATTTACCCCACACATAGTCTATGAATTACAACATTATTCACGGAAGGATATCTTCAATTTGCGCTTTGTGTTCTCAAGAGAAACAGCATTTTTCTTTTAACAGACAATAAAATCTAATAACAATACAAAAGCGAGCGCAATGAAGTAGGTTGAGCCGAGTGCTTAGTCGGCATCACAATGAGGCTGACTTGGTTCAATGAAGTCAATTTTTTACTGAAGAATACTTTGGTTATTGATACTGTTGGGAATCCATGTTGCTGAAAATCACAAAATCGCGCCATTTGCGTGATAAAACGCCAACATTGGAAATGCAATATTTTAGCCAATAGATAAGTGGAGACGCTAGGTAAGCGACTAAGTTATAACTCAATGACAGTTGTCGTCGTAAAATTAATTACATTTTTCGTCGTAAGTGTGAAGTTATTCAGTGAAAAAGAGAGGGAGGGAAGGAGCAGAAGGCTTGCATGACTGCTGTTACTATTAGCCGAGGAAAATAATCCATGTGGTAAATATTTGAAACATTTTAATTTGGGTTGCCTCACTGTCTAGACCTTGTTAGAGAAGGTGGTTGTTTGTGAGCATTTTAATGTATTTTTTAAACAGAAATGTCAGTTTGTTCTAAAAAAGCATTTGTTTCAAAGGAACACTCTCGACAGTTATTAGCTAAAATATGTGAGTAAAAATGGTCAATGTATGTTTAGCAGAGAATACTATGGGTTTTAACACCAATAACAAGGTTTTACTTTAAAAGGTGTCCTTTTAATTTTTGGATATCTTAGTCACATTTTTAAGCTTGTAGTCTTAATAATATTTCAGAAGTAGAATAAACTTAGTTTGATAATGAGAGAAAGTGACTACATTCTGAGAACGCTATTACTTTTGATTATTATTCATTCTACTATAAGAAATAAATTAATTCGCATTATTTAAACACTGACGTATGTCCTTTTTTGCCTTTCTTCACATCGTTTTTTTGTTACCTGTAATGAAAAATGTGAAGTGTACCGACATGCAGTAGGTGAAAATCATCACTACTTCACAATATTTTACATATCTCTAGCATTTTGTTACGGCCATGTATAATCTTGAATCATCATTTCTCTTAAATAATCTGATATGTGGTAGTGCCTGGAGCCGTTTGGAGCCTTACAGATACTTGCGTGCCGACTAAAGCAGACAAATTGCGCGTTTCGCTGACATCTGAGCTCGCGATCGTTGACTTTTTGCATATTCGTCAAGAATATTATGTAATATGTACCGTTTTATAAAGTGAAATACATGTCAATTGTGTTAAATAAGTTTTCTGTTTTTAACACATTCTTTTGGCATTACAAACGAAATATTAAATGGTCGTCAATCGGAGGATATTCTTATTATAGATCAATTCAAGAATATATGTTAAACCAAAGGGTTTCATCTCAGTCAGTCACTCAAAATTAAAACATATTTCTCAATTTGAAATCACCTAGAACTAAACTGTTTTCGCGTGACACTAACTTAATAGGCATAAAAATCTAAGGATGTAAGAAGAATTTGTGCTTAATGCAATGCACTTTAAAACCAGACGGTTGTGACATAGTTTATGTCATAGGACAATGTTTTTTAAAAGCAACTTTCACAAGCGCGCTTTGTACATTGTATTTTTATCAGAATGCGCGGTTATTGATTTTTCTACTGTAGTTGTTACCATTCTTGGGTTAAACCTTCTATCCTCGCTTAAGGACCATTTGAAATGCAGGACCACGCAAAAAGACGCTTAAAACAACAACGTCTTTGTCTGAAGCACCTAGTTAAATAATCAACTCATGACCTACTTACTTTTTTAAGGTGGAGTTTTGCAACACATCTGCCGCCACTTACCACTATGGCCACGAACACCTTTACGGTAATAGCCAAGAGAAAATTCATATGAAAATAGCACAGGTTAATATTAACCGGCTACATTAACCAACAGTAATGTCTGTGGGGCTAATTTTGCGTCTAGAACTTCCTTAATTGTTATATATCGGGAGAATTCAAAACCCTCTGCCTATGAACACCATACATATAAATGCAAAGACGGTAGGCATATGGTATTAATGTAAATTATAATAGATATCATTGTTTTAGATTTGTAAAGGTCTAAACTGCATATATGTCACATTTCCAGTTCATGAGCCGCCAATTTGATGGAAACCTGCAATCCTGCTACCAAATCTGAAAAATAAGGCACGCAATGCACGCAATCGTAATATCTGGAGTAGTCACTAATAAAACAGAGCGATCCTCCATTTCCTCAGCAAAACTCCGTCCACTGCTCAAGGCTTTTAAAACAATAGCGCGACTCTCTAAATCCAATTTCTTAAATACGCTGTGTAAGTCAGCTTTCGCTTGCGACTGACCTCAGATGTACTGTGTGAAATGCTTAAGAAACCAGGAGACAGTCCAATGTTCTTTGAATAGACAGTTGAATACACATTCGGCGTCGGATATCTAAGAGACTTTATTTGTCAGCAGCTTATCTCGCTTTAATATTTACCTATTAAAAGGTGCGATTCATTACCTACGATAGAAATATGTTAGAGTTACTGGGGCTTTTTATGGTTATTATGCATAACAAAAATGTCTTAGGATGAACGTAGCAGCAACGATAAATATCTTGTGCGGTTTCTTTCTTAATGAACGAAGTCACCTATAATACTACCAACTTAAGCGCTTAAAGACACGAAAGCTACTGGACAATATGTTGCTTCTCATTGATCAGAGACCCACTGTAACATATTTCGTTTAATACTTGTTGATAAATAATTTCTTACGTATTGTACGCTGCAAAGCAAGCCCGTGCATTGGCCGGAGAACAGCTGTTAATTTGTAGAAGCCAAATGCAAGATTCAACGTTTTTCCTGTAATACAACCTGTTGGCTTTATTTTCTTTATTATATTTCTTAAAAGACACTGGTTATACACTTGCGATTCTTCTACTAACAAAATACAATTTTTACTTTACAAAACTATCCATGCTCTACTAAAGTTAACGTTAAAATATGTTCATAGGTATATCCAGGCTACGTAGGCAGATTGCAAACAGGCCTACATCAAATAATATTTTGATTTTACCTAGCACTGTTGTTTTTCGTTAAGTGAATGCTGTAACTACTAAAATTCAGGTACTTATTGCATCAAAATAATTATCCATCTGTGTAATTGGTATCTTATTGCCACAAGACGTTGCATTTTCAGGTAAGCATTTTGTAGATCACCAGACGCAGAATGAAAATTTACAAAAAAAGATTTTTTCAAGGTTAGCATTTTAACCCATTACACTGTCATTATCCTGTAATTTGACGGCGCATAATTATTTTTTAAATGAACTTATATTTCAGGACATATGCGTGAACGTCTGAATATCTTCGGTAAAAGTTTTTTTGTTACTGCATTCACACCCTATTTGCGATTCTATGCTATTCTCAGCTTAGAAACACTTAAGAAAAAATTTTTCGTCGAGCCAGGCAACAAACATGGCTACAACGGGTGTTATTATAACTTCATCTTTCGGCACTGATTTCTGACGTAGTGTTTCAAAAGGCTTACCCTCTCCCATGTTTTCGTTTTTAACCGTCGATGGCAACACTGGCATGTTAAGCGAGACATAAATTGCTGCAAGAGATGGCAACCGCAAAATACATGAACTTCTTTGAGCATAGATATCCACCCATCAGTTAGCTTACTAGCGCAATGGCCTCCCATTTGCATATTTGATGTGAGGCCTGTTGGCTTTAAAAAAATTATAACGCACGGGGGTTGGTTTGAGAAAACAGAAAGAGCAATCAAAATTGCCGAAGTAACATCCGCCACAAATTCCAAAACGGTGATGAAATGACGGAGATTAACGACTCAACATTGGATTATCAAAACATATCGCAAAATATACGACGTCATGGGATGGAAGGCATTGCTGCAAACATTTTTAGGCGTGTGTGTGCATACGAACTACGTTCTAGATATACTGTGTTTATAAACTTGGCATTTAAAAAGAGCATTCATTTTATTTTATTATATTTTAGTGAATAAGATATCCACAACCCTGTAGAAGCAAGCTGAATTTGTCAAAATTTCTTTTCTATTACAATTTGCATTAAAAATCATCCTTGATTAGCAAGTCATCATGTACGGTCGGGATATGAGGTTTAAAGTTCAGTTATCTGGAGTTAAATATCCGTGGGCATTATAATGTGCATCATTAAAACAAAAAAGTTAACTTCAACGCACACTTTATGTATTTTCTTATGTAAAATGCGTTTTATTTTACTACGATACTTGACTTTAACTTTGTCAATCAGCAGATAAGAACGCTTTTAGTAAGAAATTAATGTAACGCCACGTTGTTTGCTACTGCGATCTTAATGGCAGCAGTTAAGTACGCATTTTCTTTTTTACAAAAGCAAGTCTACATTTTGCTAAAAGTTAAGTGACAAAGATCACACGCTAGAGTACATTACCCGTTCAGTACATAATGCGTCTGTTATCTGTTATAGGAAACTCTAACACTTTTTCAGCGGGTTTGTCACACGTTAAGCTCTAGGAGTACGCGGAAGTCTATGGTCAGTTAAATATGGAAGTAAGTGGCTTCTAAGTTAATGATCAAATGAATTCGGTCACTTTTATGGAGAATAAAACAAATTGTCCAAATTCTGATTAATTTAATTTAAAAATGCAGTAATTTGCTTAAGAAATCTGATTAACAATTTCTGTTTATCGAAGATCCTACCTATTTATAACACAAGCAAGCTCTATCAGACTGAGCTTAATTATACTTAACTTAAAAGAATAATTTCCAATGACAGTAATTTATTGCCTCTAGGACTTGGTGCGATGTCTTAGAAAAATGAATGTAAATTCTATGTCTTTCATAAGAATGGTACATTCTAGACAATATATTTTTACGATTTTAGGGACGAGCGTTCCTTAAACCTTTCCTACAATCATAATACATTTTAACTGATTCAGTTCACGGGCTAAAAAAATGTCAATAAATGTAAGCAACAGAAACGAGTTTTAACTTTTTATAAAATATGTTACTCATGTCTACGACTTTCTTCAATATCAATTTAAAATTCTCGATACTCCTATCTTACAAATTGTTGAAGGTATGGCTTACGTATGAAATATCCCCCCGGTACCTGGCCTGATAAACCGTTTCCATACTGTAGGTTCAAAACACTTTTAAACGGTCATAAGGTTATATCTTTGCAAATGAGAATGCATTACTTACAATAATACTATTAGTAGTTTCTGTAAAACACTGCTATTTTTCCCTTTTCGTTAGGTATCACCTATGGCTCCGTTGCGTGCCGTATAACATATAAGTAGGCATTTATCGATCATACATGGTTCTTGGTAAATAAAATCACTGAAAACTCTATATTTTGGCAAAATTTCGTTTTGGATTTTTCATCTCCATCATACGTCATTTTATTTGATATTTGTTGGCCATTGGGATTCCTGGCTTGATATTGAGGGAAAGCCGCCACTATATTCTCAGTTAACGCCATTGCTCCCTCAAAACAGTTATTTCTACAATACAAAATATGAAAATAAATGTTTCTTAAGCATCTCTCAAAATAAACAACAAAAATTGACTTATCATTTTATTTAGAGGTAAATCTGCTTTTTTAATCTTGAGCATGGCAAATTCCTTTTATAAAATCATTATAAGTGTTGTCCTTGGGTCATTCAAGCGGTCGTGATCTAATTTTAATAACCAATGTACGACATTTTTCTACGCAAATATGAAATAAATAAGCGAAAATCCTAGGTTTATTTGTTGAAACGTTTCAGATGAGTAGATATAAGGTATGCAGTGGTACATACTCTCAATAACCAATGAAACAGTATTTTACAGAAGTATAAGTGAATATTATTTCTTAAATCTTAAGATGACAATAACTTTTAGAAACGACCAAAAAGAAATCAATTTAGTTAATGTGAGCTTAACCACGACTTCTTAAAACTCGTGGATAAGACAAAAGTGCATGACAGAGTAAATATATCCTATAAATACTGAAAGTGAACCATTAACTGATGACCCGGTCAGTCAGGATTCGAAAACGGCAGATGGTTAGATCAGTTTTTTCACGTCTTAATCTCATCCTAAAAAGCCCAGTTTGTTTAAATAATGAACTTTGTTTTCTATGTTAATGTACGTCTCTTAAAGGTTTAAACTCGTTTTGAAATTAGACATCTAAAGACATGTACTTCAATGCCCGTCACTTCTACATAACAAGTGATAAATCAAAAAAATGTTTTCGGATGTCAGCAAAATGTATTTGAAGATTTCAAAATGAAATTTATATTTCACGCATGTTATGTGTTCGCAGAATTTAGGACATTTTATTTTTGGGAATCGATTATATAAAGCGTTGCACCTAGAGTGTCCTTTTGTCTCTATGCATAGACGCCCATGAACTGCACTCCATAGTATCCCGAAGAGTGATGAACGTAATACACATGAAGATAAGGATGGTCATGTGTGGCTTAGTAACCGTCATTATTCAGTAAGGCCCAATCCCAAGATTGCAGATGCTGCAATCCTCATCCGCACATTTTACACATTGGGCGTTACGTAGTGTGAAGCTCTGCCGTTAGACACAGCCTCGTAGCGTCGGAACTATTATTTGTGCTGGGAACGATTTCACAGAGTGATTTGTAAGACCTGCTCGTCCCGGCACGCCTTGTGGTAAAGCGCTCAATTATTGAAGAATTCACACAGCAAGTTATTATATCATAGAAAAACACTAAGCCAGACAAAGAATATGGGAGTGGACATTTCTCGGGATATTGTCAATCGTTAGCCAACATTATCAACACCCAAGATTTGATCCACCTGAATCTCCAACCACATTCACCCTCTTTAAAAAAGAACACCATAAGACACCTAAACTAAAGTACGGTCTTCACGCATCTTTCGTGAGCTTCCTTATCCGCTACGTATGATTAACGTTTCTGTATGTCTTCCGAACTTAGAAAAGATTGATGCAGTGTGTACAATAGCTGAAGCATGAATAATGAACCCGCCTGCCTGCGCGTTCGGCGACATCTTAACAAATTGTTTATTAAGAAGAAGTACATAACGAAACTTTCTGAACGTAAGTTAATATCATTGTACAATGAGGTTATAAGATCATGTTGGCCTTTTCTGATAGCAACAGCCGAACCCAAAACAATGTGTATATTTACGTGCGCCCTCCGCACAACGCTGCAAAATAATTTCTTTCCAAGCAGTAGTCATTTGTGCAATTTGTACATCCTGATTTTCCCGGCTGAATCCCAAATAACTGTCAAGGATTCATCTTACAATCCTTTGCCTTTCTCATGCATCTGTATTTTGTGCATACTAATGCATAAAATTACATGGACACAGCCTGTTAACTCTAAATCTTTCAAGTAGACCAATCAAACGCCACATTTGATTTAATGCAGCATATTAAAATAAATATATTTTTTTACACTCCACCCGGATTCAAATAGGTTTCATTGTAAGCACTTCTACATTTTCCCAGCACTCAGACTTAGTTTTCAGAGGCTGCCTTCCAAATTGGTAGCATAATTGAACGCTGTTTATCGCACTTATCTAACTGCTGACATAGCTTTGCGTCTATGCCACCAGCATGACAGAAAGTTGCATATGCTTACGGTGTTGGTGACTAAATAAGAATGGATTTACCGCCACGTTGCAGACAATAATCTTATGCATCGTTAATAGCAATTATAGGCTTTGGAATGTTAACGTGAAAAACTCCCAGTGTTTGTACTTTGAACATGCTTTATTAGCACTTTCAGTGCTTTCCTTAATTCACATAGTGAAGGACTAACTATTCTGAATGGGTATGGGCCAGCATAAACTTAAAATCCTTACGCATTCACATAGTCGGAAAATCGGCAAGCAACTTTACTGAATAAAGTTTGAAATAGATAATTAGTCAGTGGAACCTAGATGTGAGTACGTTTTTTATAAGGTCATACGCACATTATTAGGACGTAAGCAAACATTGACACCGTAACGACATCAAAAGCAGTTATTTTAAAATCTAGTAAAAACGTTTTCAAATAAGCTTACTATCTAAAATGCACGTATTTAGGAACTTCACTGAGGAAGATGCGCAGACGTTAACTTTTTCCAATTTTATGTCAAGTAAAACATATGGAAGTTTTATCGGATTTTGTGACTTCTTAAAAATAAGTTATACATGTTTTACTGAAATTAAATCAGCTCACTTTTCCTTTCAAATTAGAGTGTTCTCGTTACATTTTGTTATTTTAATGCCCGTTTTATGACCACATACACACCACAGAGTACCAAAATATATATTAAATCTAAAAAAAATATGCTTATCTTCTGTCCATTTCGTTTTAAAGTTCAGGATTAGCCGAAACTGCCTTGTATATAAATGTAGCTTATCGCATTCTTCCAATTTAACATTAACATTTTTGTAGTCCATCTCATAAGTATCGTGTACGTATTTTTTAAAGTGTATTCAATTTCGCTGCAGTAAAACAGAAAAACTGTTAAACAAGTTTATTCCTGTGTTTTGTTGCAGCCAATTTAAGCCATTTGCACAAAATAATTCATAACGCTTAATTTTTTGTTTGCTTTTGAATATCATTATGATTCCATACACATGCCTTAATCTGAGTTTAATTGAATAAAAGACAAATGTTTTCAGTTTCAGATGGAATGTATTTAAAACCATGCTTCCTTATATAAATATTATTTTATAGCACAATGCAAAAACTATAAACTATGTTCTGTAATATCAAAAAGCAAAGGAAATGCATTCAATGTCCATGAAATTCCGATGTCACCTAAATCCTGCCTGTTTTTCTTCAAAATGTAAGAGTGCAAATGTATTGTTGTAATCAAAATTTTATGAATTTTAAATCTTCTCATTGAAACACTATTTAGCACAAGGTATCGTTTCTAATAAAATTGCTATTATTGAACTTTAAATGGTTCATACGCCCTAGTGGAACGTTTAGAGCGCTGTTTCTTGTAATAAACACACAGATAGTGGATTCAGGCCGAGTGTGTTCGTAAAAAGGCGACATAATTGCTGTCCAGGTTTGGAAGTACTTATAGGATGTAGTTGCTAGGCGACCTGTTGCCTATCACAATTCGGAGTTCCAAAAGCATCGCGCCTAGATGCATGGGTGGGAAAATTGGCTGACTGGCTAGGCGTTGCTTTAAATAGTTCACGTGTAGTTGCTATACGTCTGTTGTTCTGGTAAAATTATCGATGAAGGTAGTGATTGCACGTGGTTGTATGTGGTATGATACTTGCCTGTTGACGTTTTTGTGGTGTCTGTGATGTTTTGGGCAGTTGGGCTTGCTACAATGGCACCAGAAAGGTGCTTATTCACACCTTCTCAAAGAAGTAACTACCTTTGCGAGGCAAATTCACAGCACCCAATGAGAAGCTGGGAGCTCACTAACATAACATGACGCAAGCAGTTCGTGACACGTGTTTGCCGCGTCTGGATAAAATTTTGACTTCATCAAACTTAAATGGGTGGCTTGGTCTAATCAAATGAGCCGCGACTAGGGATCATGGGTCGTTCTTCGTCTTTGATGCTGAATACTCGTCACACCGCGTGTAAAGAGGCCATCGGTTTCCGCCATCTTATTTGCTTTACTCAGATTTACGGTTCCAGATATTCTTGATATGGAATTGTGTTTCTCGACCTCATTAAATAGCGGCTGGTGGTTACTTTAGCTCTTTGTACAACTGTCAATCAATTGGGAAGAGAAAATGGCTGACGGCTCCCGAGAAATTATCCACGTAATGGAGAGTAGCCTTAATATGGGGCCGGTAGGAGTAGGTGTTTGGCCTTAATTGCACATGCACTGGTAGAGGAGCGTAACCATTCGCTCAAAGCACCCATCAAAGATCTCTTGTTTAATCAACCTTGTCTTTCGCTTCAGGCATTGTGTGTCCAAACGCTCCTATAACCCATTACGCAGCTACCTTTGTGGTTTATTGGTTGGTTTTCGTTGTAACCAAGTTTTTGTGTCGTGTTTGTCACTTTCCTAAATATTTCATTCTTAGGCCAGCATTATCTATGTGGTAGATAGGGAAGTCCGGAAATTCCAACTGCTTGTTTTCTCCCTCCTTCATCGTTAAATAAGTGTCGGGGAAGTCGGCGTTCAGCAGCACCAGCACCAGATCCCTTTCGATGACGAAGATGGTGGCATCCACTCATACAGCCCAAAATTTCATTCTGTTTAGTCTAAAGTCAAGCGACTCTTACCCTTGCTTGACCGTCTCCGCTATAAGAACCGAAATAGGTGAGTACATCCACGTGCCTTTCACCTGCACGTAAGTTATTCCGTCGAGCGTGAAGTACGTCTTCAACAAGTACTTCAGGAATTGGAAAATTTTAGTATGTCCAAGAGGATTGTCCATTTAATCTTCTTTATGCTGCATGAGTAGTTCACTAGTCTTGACCGCCAGATTCTGTGGAATTAAATGAAAGGTGGACGAGCAATCAAATTATACATTGTCTGCTTTCACCGAGATATACTTTTGTTTAGGTTTTTCAAGTAATTTTGTTGAAAAACCGACCGTATTCTACAAAGAAATGGTAAATAAATTGAGCTGCCAAACGGCTACTTTGCCAGTCCCTTCATTTGAGATCCTTTGAGTAATGCGGTGGACCGATGATGTTCACTCACTATGCAAATTGGGAAAGTCACATAATTGAGTCAAGATGACTTCATTGACCATCGCCATGCATCGGCCAATCGGAGATATTGCACCCGAGTTTTCCAATGCCAAAAGCGGGGTAGGTTGCTCAAAGAACAAAGAGCTGGCAATCCTCGTGTAAAGTATTCGCACATTATAGGTGGGTTGCTTCGGGTTTGAAAAGGCAATCGGAAACTGTAGACTAATAAAGCTCTTGTCTCAGTGATCATGTCATTTCCTTCGTGAGTTCGTCCTGAAACTCCCATTTTCGTTTCTATTACCAGACGACTGTCTGGATTTGGAGTTAATAGCGCTGTTAGAAATATATATACGGAAAGTAAACAGCATGCAGTTCAAAGATAATCGTTTGGTTCATAATAAAGTCGCAGAAAGTTTAAAAATTGATGTTGACAATACAAGATTGAGTCATGCTTCTCATATAGGCTCATTTGAAAAGGATATTCATGTATGAAAAACCTCTGTCGCCTGACTCAGCCCCTTTTTAAAGTAGGGCAAAAACCATCGGATCATCTGATGTGTCATATCTATAGCAAAATATTTGCGCTTATATGGTAGATACGGAAATCAACACATGTGTTTTTAGAATTTTGTCCTTTTTTAAATAGTTATAAAGGTTTTTAATTTGATTCTCGTAAACTGAAGATAGATGCTGACGCCCTTAAAAGCTCCTTAGATGCTTGATCCCATCGGTTTATAAAACGTAATTATAACAAATTCAGAAGATATATTTTTAAACTAATGTACAGTTTTTTTGATAAATCGTTCTCATGTCTGTACAATAATTGAGGGGAATTACGTTTGGGTTTTTCAAAAAATGGAGGACATGTTTTGCCTTCGGTATGCTGACCGTTATCAGTATTGCTAATAGGAGAAAAGGTGATTTATAGCAAGCACTTTAGAAGAAGAAGATGCAATCGCTGGAACAAGATGTCTATTGTCCGAACTTTTCGGAATCCCACCCAACCCATCATCAGATACAATCGCGGATATCCATGACGAAGGTACAAGTAACGCGGTAAGTATAGAACATTCTTGCCGTGAGACATATGCTCAATAGAATAAGAAGGTCCCGAACTCATCACTAGGATTTTCAATTGATAGGATTCCAGCACCATTTCTGGGGTTGCAGCCCGTTCTATAGGACCCAGCCATATTTTCAACTTTTGAGAGTCCAAACTCACCGCGAAAGGTTACAAATGTGTGAACCACGAGTTGCTTCAGTCATCGTTCGCAGGTCCGCCATCCATTGACCAGGTAAATAATATTTAGCTCCCACATGGTCTGCCGAGGAGTTGCTTGGGCAGGGAAATCAGTCAAATGGGTAGGGCGTTGGCGATCAAGTATTCCAGGGAAATACGGTGAGGATCCGGATTGATCCTGATTGGAACTCTGTCGTCCGGATCTGATTTGGGGCTCATTCTTAAGCCGCAGCAGTAGCCGCATACCGCTTGTACTAAGGGCGACAGAAAAGCAATATAAAATACGTCTCGTTTCTTTTTGTTTGAATTATTACTCTAATTACAGAGTCATCGTTCAAAATTACCGAGTAATAATCACTCCAACATCCAACAAACATTATCAAATCGTCGTCATTAACGACTCGGACGATCGCCGACAAGCCATCATCGCGTGAAATACAACCTTCTCTCAGTGGTGGTTGCAAGAGGTGCTTATTTCGGTACGCACGTCGTTGCATGACAACTGCATCATATAAATATGGCAATCCATATGCCTCCACCCCGGCATCTACGACAGTCTCGGGTGGTGTTTTCAAGTGCGAATCCCAAACTTCAGGCTAATAAGCATTTTTTTTCTATCAATAACATCTAATTTTAAGATAAAATATTACATTTTGCGATACTTTAAAGTTTTTAGCTCAAGAATATTTAGTTTTCAGGAAAGCAATTGAGTATCGAAAGTTGGCTCAGGTGCACAAGGGTGTTTGGCTAGTTAGCTTTGATTCATGACAAATGCAAACTCCTTGTGTGCACGCGGAACCCGGCCTGCCCACAGAACGTGTCACTTACTCAGGTAAAAAACTGAATTTATTTGAATGACGCACTTTACTCAATATGACCATCTGCTACTTTTTTTCCCTCTCCCGGCCACCATGTATGTAAAAACTGCAAATTACTCTTTATAATTCTTGACATGCATATTTTTTAGAGTTCTTAATTTACGACAACGCACCTGAGAATATCCGGCACGATCCCACTTTTTCGAAAAGTTTCATTCGAATTCTCGCCATCAAATTTTCCTACCAGTGGAACTCCGACGAATTGGCAACAACGAGTATAATTAAAGCATTAATTAGCTTTTGTAAGCTTCAATTTTAGCCATTTTGTACATTAAAACACCAAAATGGAAATTTTAAGGGGCAGATATGGAAGCTCTAAAACAACATGCACCGTCGGCAGGTGGTTGATGATGAAAAATCTGTTATGTGGCCGCGTTGACGTGCTGGATGCGAGTTTTAACACAGCGGCTGTCAACTTATCGATTTTGACTTTTCAAAGTTTATTTTTGCCATCCACTGTCTTGCAGTCTGACCCCAGGGGAGTCCACATTCGGATCAGCTCGCAAAAATGCCGCCAAAGAAGCAGAAAGAAAAGCCCGAGAAACGTCCTGAGGAACTTGTGCGTGAACTGACACACAAGCTTGGCATGATGCAGGCAAAATTAGATACGGTGTCGTTGCGTGAACTTGTGAATAACAGCGTGCGGAAAAAGCTGACCGATGAAAATATTCAAGCCTCCAGGCGAGTGGCCGAAATGCGGGAAAATCTTGAAATGAATCAGTTGGAGGCAAAGCTGGCCACCTCCTGCGTGAACACTCAGTACAAGCTCCTACAACGCCTCTTTATTCTGCGAGTTAGAGAGTCTCGAGAAATTATCACACGCCTGAAGAAAGAGCATTCTGCTGTTAAATCCCTCCTCGAATACCAGATTGCTTCAAAAGACAGAGAATTGGCTGAAAAAACGGCCACTATTGACAAGCTTGAGAAGCATCTAAACTCTTTACACTTTCAGCTGGAACGTGTTGTCTTGGAAATGGTGGATAAAATGGAGAATGCACTGGAAATGGACAGAAAGCAATGGAAAGACGAGGCAGATCGTTTTTACGAGGAATCTAAAATGATTATGAAAAAATGTGGCTTTGGTAAAGACTTTATTTGAGACTTTCGATTCCAACACAATTGTGTCCTTCCTGTAATGAAAGGCCCTTTGAAAATCAAAATTGATCTTGATACAATATTCACTAATTGCAGTTTGTGATCCTACTATGATCATTTATGTTGCAAATTGATTGCTCCATTTTGCTAAAAGTGCTTTATGTGGTTCCTATCCAATGATTATTTACAAAGCACTGTCGGACAAAGAATCAAATAAACTTGTCCATGTCAAGCCTTTTTTTACTGCAAGACGTCGCCACGGATACTTTGCCTCAAGAACTGCATTTCATAGCTCTCTCAGACACTCCTAACATGTATTCGTCAGCGGGTTCTGAAAGGCTGATGTTATTGTTCTTCGAAAGCAGCGTTTTGAGTTCAAACTGAAAAATATATGATCAAGACGGAGAGTGTCTTAATTCCTCGATGATAGCCCTGTAAGCATTCAGTCAATTTGGGCGAAGGTACACTGTTTTAATATTCATCATCAGGTCTGTTAGGGGAGTAAAAGTTGAAACCTAAATAACAAGATGTAGAGGAAAGATGATTGAGGGCGCACAGTCCAAGTCTGTTAAGGAATTAGGTGGGGCGAAGTTAGGGGAAGGGGAAGGGGTAGGAGGCGTACAACAATAAGATAAGTATTTTTCGTGTAGCAGAAACACGAAGTAGCAGGTGATAACACACATGCTAGGTTCATCATCGGCCCGCATGCACTTTCTTGTATTTTTATTATAAAAATCTTCTCACCATTAAAGTGTAAATATATAATAACGGGCTCTTTAAGAACTGAAATTTCCGTCAATTTTGTCCGTAAGGATTTGCTGTTTTTTAAATGAAGCTTGCAGGATATCCACAGTTAAGTAAGGCTTAGTTAATGCGAACAATTAATGTATAAAGGATTTCACTTGAGCAAATAGTTCTCGCTCATTTAAAAAGAGTCCATTTCATTTCCATTGTACTGGCACAAAGCTTTTAAAGTACACGTATTTACCATATCTAGGTATTTTTGTTGAAGACAGAGCCTCTTTTGAGTCTTTATCCTTTCTAAACATATGGGCGTCTAGGAAGGGTAGCGTTTTGCACTGCTCCACTTCCATTGCAAATTTTATTTTAGGACGTAATTTATTCGTGATATTAAGAAGGCCTTAAGCGTCAATCTTGTTATAAAGCATCGTGAATATATAATATACTTTTCTTCTGCATAATTTTAGTCACCTAGAATAAAAGGAGTCTTACAAATTAAAGATGACATAATTATACAGATGATACGTGGATAATATATTTACCATTGTTAATAACAAAAAAGACGCTGAAGGCCTCCTTATTATAACGAATACATTGCATCCTGAAATTAAATTTGCAATGCACATGGAACAGTGCAACACGCTACCCTTCTTAGAAGTATTCATGTTAAGAGAGGATGGTGGCTCAATAAGGCGCTTTCTCTACCACAAAAATACCTGGAGATGGCAATGCTTGTACATCAAAAAGCTTTTTGCCACTACAATGGAAACGAAATGGACTCTTTTTAAACAGTAAGCAATATGTGCTTTACTTAAATCCTAGATATAGAAATCGCCTGCAATTACTAAGCCTTACTTAACTGTGGATATCCTGCCCACTTATTTCAAAAATACAGCAATCCCTAACGGCCAAAAGCGAGAGAAAATTCAGTTCCAGGAATGCCAATTATTGTAAATTTACCCTTTAAGGGTTACAATAATTCTAATGCAATCAAGTGATGGATACGCCTTACCATCAAAAGATCATACGGCAGTTCGACCGTCGATTTCGACGAGGTCCATCGTATGCTCCACACCAGGTGGTGCAGGGACGGTGACTTGCGCGTGAATTAGTTTTTAAAGTGATAGTAGCCTTGCGCTGCAGCTACCGGCATTCTCCTCCTCCCCCACCTGAGCCCGGTGTCAAGACAGAGTCAAGAAGACCGGAGATGGGAGAGGGCGCAGGTGGCTGGCGAGGCCGGAGCCGCCCCTGGGCGTGCCACCACACCTGACACACACACGACAGTTCGACCGTCGTAGTCCGACGATGTCCACCGTATGCTCATGGGAAAGTGGAGCAGGGACGGTGACTTGCTCGTGATTTAGTTTAAAGTGATAGTAGACTTGCGCTGCATCTACCGCATTCTCCTCCTCCCCACCTGGAGCCCGGTGTCAAGACAGAGTCAAGAAGACCGGAGGCGGGAGAGGACGCAGCTGGCTGGCGCGGCCGGTTCTCTCTAAGTCCTAGCCGCCCCTAGGCATGCCAGCACACCTCCATGTTCGGCATTTGTTATGGAGCGCAACCCGAATAACGCCTGCCGTGCCCTAATGTGGCCCCCGTGTTGGTCCAACGCATCTACCACGTGGCCCATTTAGGGGGCACTACACACACACACACACCACACACACACACACACGACAGTTCGACCGTCGTAGTCCGACGATGTCCACCGTATGCTCATGGGAAATTTGAGCAGGGACGGTGACTTGCGCGTGATTTAGTTTAAAGTGATAGTAGACTTGCGCTGCATCTACCGCACTCTCTCCTCCTCCCCCACCTGAGCCCGGTGTCAAGACAGAGTCAAGAAGACCGGAGGCGGGAGAGGACGCAGTTGGCTGGCGCGGCCGGTTCTCTTAAGTCCTAGCCGCCCCTAGGCGTGCCAGCACACCTCCATGTTCGGCATTTGTTATGGGAGCGCAACCCGAATAACGCCTGCCGTGCCCTAATGTGGCCCCCATGTTGGTCCAACGCATCTACCACGTGGCCCGTTTGAGGGGGCACAATGCGTTTATGAATTAACGTGCACTTGCGTATGCAAGAAAATCAGGCGACCGCCAAGGCAATTGGCAACCGGGGTCGCTGAAAATTTGCAAATTTGGTTGTTTAAACAATAAAATAAAGTACAACGGTCTTCGATTACTAAACATTTATTAAAAGCGGTCACTCTGTGGACCCAAAAACAACCTTACAAGTACCTGTTCGGGCACGTACAACTCAGGCTTTGTGCTACTTGGAAGCAGCGTATATACGCAGGTGGAAACCCGACCTATGCAAACAACTAGACCACGTGGTCAAGCTACAATTGCCCTGGTAATTTACACCCATAGATTTCTCATGGCTTTGGGTTGTCTTACTTTTACCTCATTTTTTTTCCTCTGAAGTGTTAAGCTAACGCGTTGACCTGATTTTTATTTACGTTGACCTCTGACCCTTGATTTTCTGAATCGATTTTCTGTAAATTGCAAACTGCTGTCTTCTTCAATTCGTAAGCTCTGTTATGCAAAGATGGGTTGCAGTTGATAAGCTTTCATGAAATTGGTTGGCACCAATAAATCCTTTTGTATACGCCTGTATTACAATCTTATGATAAGGCGGCATGATAATCAATACAATAACCCTCATTAAGTATTTTCCTAAAACGAAAACGTATTTCAGAATTTTGGTGAGATAGGGAATGAGATAGGGAATCAACTGTAGCTATGTTTGTTTCTCGTCACTGAAACTTTACACGGCAGGTGCTCACACGTATTCAGGGCCCATCTTCGGTCAAGGAGTCTAAGGGTCCGTAGGAACGCTTTATACGAGCATAAGCGTGGGTTGGCTAGCCGTGTGGCCACTGCTTTTTCCGTTACAAGTTTCCGCTAGCGAAGCAACTTAGAGTATGTATCCCACAGTTTTTTATATATCCTGGAATGACTGGCTGACCTCTATTCAGTGGTCGTTTTTAACGAAGTGGGCCACAGTTACGCGACATATTGACTTTTTCCATGGCTTGTTTTTAGCCAGGCATTCATGTATATGTCAAACGTGACTTGGTGAATGTTAAAATGATTATAATCTACCTTAAGCTGACTTTGAAGGCTAACACACGACCTCCTAAATCTAGGTAATTCTAATGAAAGTTTAAGCCACCCACCTACAAATTACTTCTTCTTAATGTCTTGGAAGATGTGACAGTTGCGTCAACATCACGCAAGACCTACCTCATCCAAAACGATTTCAAATCATTGGCGAAACAAATTTCTGCATCATTCATTGGCCAGCTTTTTAGTCAGGCTCACACGTGTAATTTATATTTCAGTTTTTAAAAATGCCACCGGAAACTATAGAAAGACAGGACTCGTTTCTTCAGAAAATTAGAACTCTATGGAATAGACTATAAAAAGATACTGTTGTAATTACGAACATCCACTCCTTAATGTGATGCGAGGTTGAAACTCCAAGGGAGTTTTTCAAGTGCAAAGTTGTTCCTGGACTGCCTTGTTGTCACAAACAGTTCAAATTATTTAAGAACCCCATAAGTCAGCTCATGGTTGATTAAACACCCGTAAAAACAGTCAAATCAAAAAAGCTGTTCACCTAGGCTAAAGTTTGGGTGCTTGCTCTGGTACGTCGTCTTTTCAGATATATGTTTATAAAGGTTGCATGTCTCACTCCTTCTCACGTGCACTAATCCGATGTGATGTCAAACGTATCTTTAAATGATCATACCTAGTCCAAACAATTTATTTACTGCTAGTTTGATGCTTTTATAGTTTTTCCTCATCTAGGCTCCCATTCAGAAATCAGATGAACCCTTCCTCTTTCATTATGAACTTAGGTTCGTACATATACGTTTTAGATTCCACTCCGAATTATTCAAACTACTGAATAATTTATATGTTCAAAACATCAAATTTGACCAACATTAGCTTTCAATTATCCATAAAAAGACCTTTAAATAAAACTTAGGGCAGCAAGTGTAGAGAAAAAATGTTCAGGGCGTTCAGGCCAGATCAGTCAGGGCCTAAGGCGGGGAATATGTGACTGAAAATTAGATATCACCCGCACGTACCCAGCCAATAAAATAAACTTTGTTTTCTGAGGCACTCTCCTTCTTCGCCTTGAAGGTAAGTATAGACTGCGCTTTTGAACCTCTCAAATGTGTATCTTCACCGTCACTTGCTCCTGCCAAACAGTTATATTGGCTGAATATCTAGGCTCCCATCCGAGGCAACACCATACGGCCTGGCTTAATCAAAGCATGGAGAACTCAATCTCTAAGGCAATTGTTGTCCACTTTGGTTGGCAACAGGCACTGCGTAAACGTGAACTAGTCATTTAGAGTCATTAATACAGTGCCGGTCAGATACTAGAAACTGCCTGCGGCAGCGGGTACATGTGCCGAAAGAAACAGTGGCCACACGTGTATTCGACCCAACTTTGAGTCCGCAAATAGCATTCCTAGAGCATCTAAGACGTCCTTGCCTACAAATGAAAACAGCATGCAAATTTTATTCCATTCCAAAAACAGTAAGTAAACCATTTTCCATAATCAGCTGCAAATTGCGCCCGGTATCATTCAGGTTTTCCTGGATGTAACATTGATTAATTTTCCCATATATTTTCATAGTTTCTCTTTATAACAGGTCGTGTAACCTTCTGTTATTCTAATTTCATCCTGCTAATTCGCAACCGAGAATATGGAGGGGGAGGACACTACGCTTTTAAATTGACTGAGAGCGGGTAGTTATCGGAGCCTTACAGGTTTTTCATCTACGGATATGCTACTGCCTAATTTTACCTTCTACTAAAATAATTTTTCATTGAATAGACCATATGTTTTCCATCAATGGTATCAGCGTTTTCCTATTGATTTTATTAACCAATTTACGCAACAACGTGGCCTACTGCTTTTAATTGGCGTTATAAAACACAAAGAAAGAGCCAAAGCGCAAGCAAAAATCAGTTTGGGTAAATAAATTGCATTTAATAAGTTAGCATTCCATGTATGCTTAGGTATGCAGAGTATGCTGAAATGATACCTAGATTACTGGCGAAAAAGAGACTGAAATCAGAAATTGGCTAGGTATTCGGTCAGCTTCAGACCACTGCGGACTACAATCTGAACTCGGAAATACAAAATGTGCATATCGATAGTGTTGACAGCACTACGCCAATCAATTCAGAACCCTTAATCACTTCTAACTCAGTGACCTACGAATAATACTGAAACCACCGAAATTGTGCATGTTACCAGACAGGATTTTTTGACTTAAGGTTTTATTATGGCAAAACATCTTTACTAAAGAGTCACATGGTATGGATCGGTGCTATCGCCTGCCCAAGTTAGTTAAGTTAATGTGTTTATGGGTACTAGATGACAAGGAGGACAATCGCAAAGCTACAAAAAACTCCTCGAGAACAATTTCAACGAGCTGCAAATGATGCTGCAGACGTGGGAGGATCTTACTCCGAATGGATGGCCATGGGATAGAGCTGTGATGACTGGAACAGTATTCAACGAAGTCCACAGAATCAGCACTGCCGATGCCAAAGTAGCGGCTGGCAAATCGCAATCGCAGCCAGCCATTTATATTTGACTTGGCCTCGTCGTACATTTCAGAACCCAAGAAAACAACAAAACGATATATTCGTACACTTGCTCCGCAAATGTCTCCATCGTCAACCCTGCCATGAAGGTTGCGGGCGACCAACGCCTCCAATGACAGTACGCCAAATGGTCGGATGCTTTTCAAGCCAACATTTAAAAGTGTATGACGAATCACGGCAATTATAGACTCGTCGGCGGATGACTAAACAATCATTGCATCAATTTCGAAGCCCAGCGACGATCGCAAGAGCTACTACATATGTTACGCATGTGATTGCGTAAGGACTACGTATTATAAATACTGCATACCTTGTGCCTCTAACACGTTTCTCTGCCACTGTCTTTGATGGCGGTTTTGAGTGAAAATCTGAAAAGTTCAAGCCAATGCACATTTTTGCCAGCAATCCCACCTTCTCCTCTTAAATATCACTGTGCCAGCGACGACAATCACTAACTCCAGTGCTCACTCACGAACCCCCCCATCCAACCTGAAACGCTGACCCGATACCAACCTGTCCTCATTGCGATCGCAACTTCAGATAACGCATCAATCACATACAATGTTACCCTGCCAAACCACTACTCGCGCACCCATCCGTAACTTACTCTCCAGCGCCGCCAATTCCCCCTACATTGGCGTTGCTGCCACTAAGAGCATCACCATCATTAAAAAAGCTACCAACATAACCTGACCACACTGATACCAAGTCGTTCACGTTTAAACCTACTGCAAGAAGACTGACGAACCAGTTCCAGGAACTCAAGCGTATGCCGGTCATTCCCGCATCGATTGCTTCAACTGCCATGGACATTTCATCATGGTGTGGACCCACTGAGGTGTACCTGCTTTATGATAAAACCACAGCATTTTAAAACCCTAGCACCACACATTTCAACACTCAGTCTCGCTACACTATAACAGCATCCTTCCAACATAATCTCAAAACACAAAAGTACGCTTTTCTTACGTGACCAGGAAGCTTCTTCTGCAGCACCTTCTCAATGGTACTTATATGAAAACTCCCAAACATTTTTAGCCCGAGCCTCAATTTGCATGAAAACCCGGTTTGCTCCCGACGCGGGCCATGCAACGGCGCAGAGCATCGAAAATACTTCACACGTAGCGCACGGCCAAAGCAGACTGCGGACGATGCGGAGGTAAACCCACTCTTCTTTTAGGGTCGAAATTTCCGCCCCCTTATGTTTTAGTGCGTGAGACATAACAGCACAATCGCGTTTGAAATCACAACAATGCCCGCTAAGTGAGGAATGAAATCGGAAAAAACAGACTGCATGACTGCCAGTCCAAAAATTAATATCAATAAAGTTCGTTGGCCACCGTACAAGACATTACCGAGCCAGCGTTTCAAAAGACCTCAAGACTGACTTAATATTTAAATCGGAGATTGGATAACTTTTGTATCAGAGGCAGGATTAATACTCTGTATGCCTGTGAAACGGAGGGGTATATGGATCGTGGATGGCATATCTAGGTGAACTGACTCTTTGTCAACGGTCCCAGTTGGTTAAAAGATGAGAGAGAGGCAAATGCTGCGAAAGCCTGAGCTTATCTCTCTGGCAGAATGTGGAAATGGAAGAACAAACCATCAAAACAAGTGTGGTAAAACATGGAGCGTCAAGGTTTTTGTTTGCAATAGTTTATTGTAGCACTTAGAAAACCTAGATGACACAGACGGGGTAGAAAACAGATAAGTACCACCCAAATACATTTCTACTCCTCGCTGCTTTAGGTTCTTCTCTAATGCTTCATCGATTCATTTTAAATTCGCCCTGAGTTGGTATCAATTTACTTCATAGGAATTCTGGGAAAAGCAAGACCAACAAAGCTAGTTACATTTTGATAATAATATTGAAATGTCACAACCTTCTTCTAAGGCAATACATCAATTAGAGTTTGGTTTAATTTTGAACGTTTAGGTACACCTAAATTCAAAAGACCGATCATCCGAATTAGTGATAGGTTATGGGTGATTATGGCAACTGCTCAGTGCTAATGCGTCTGTTTATGCACACTAGTCAACTTATGTCCCGGCGCTTACAGAGGTAAATATAACTGTTAACAAAAAGACATTTGCTAATTATCATACAATTAGTGGTGACCATTTGCGGCCTAAAACATTTTATTCTTGTCCCTGTTTTTATGTAAATGAATATCACTGTCCATAATTTTACCATTATTTTGTGCACTGCATGTCCTTTTTCCTTTATTTTGATGACTACTGAACTTTTTAAAGTAACAGTATTTCAGTTCAGCATATTACCATATGATTGAATCAGTTTTTATGTACTATTTACAGTATTTTTGCGGTATTTATCAAAAGCAGAGTATCAACTTTTTATTCTTTCCTGTTGTGCGAATGTATGGGGAGGAAAGAAGGAAACCGTTTGTGAAATTTATCGATTATTCTGGAGTTCATTTACCAAAACCGCTTAGGAACGCTGGGGACACACTGAGGTGCCGAACCCCTCGTTGCTGTGTCAAGCCGCAACAGAAACATGGGCGAAACACGTGTCTGGGCTTAAAGTTAGTACCTTGTCGGAAGTACGGTATACTGTCTTTAACGAGATTTATACTACTTTTAGTACTACTTGTTTTAGAATGGGCATTACGTGTTATTTCAAAGTCGGTTGATTTTTCTTCGACCCGTTCGTTCACTGAAAATTTCGGTCTGTCCCTAAAACGTCATGTCCGAATCACCGAACTCTGTCCCAGCTAAGTTTTTAAGAAAATAAATACCGATACACAGTCCATATCACCAAACCGCTAAGAGAACTCTGGGGACCCACTGAAGAACCGAACCCCTCGTTGCTCTGTGTCAAGCAGCAGCAGAAACATCGGCAAAACACGTGTCTGGGCATTTAGCTAATATTTATGTTGGAAGTACGGTAAAACTGTCTTTGCCATATAAG
>WEDG01010823.1:0-16085 GCA_017591395.1 Schistocephalus solidus | reverse complement strand
CTTTCCTCCGCTTTTGCAACCCCAACGATGATCTCCAGGCTCATTTGATGATCAAGGCGGGTTCTGATGGTTTTGCCTCTTTGATTGGTGGACTATGCAGTCGGCAAGGTCACATCTCGATGATGATCTCATGACCTCTACTGTCCGCTCCTCGTTTTGGCCCTGGTGTCCACGATGAGTTCGTCCTCTCTCAACTCCACTGGTGGTTATAAAAAGAAGCTCTGACTGTTATATTATCTCTCACACGACAAGGAGCATTCCAAACCCTGATACGTTGTCAGTAACATCACAGAACTATCCCATTGCATCTAGCTATTAATTTTTTATTGAAGCATTTTTTTCTCCTTATTTTATTTAAATTGGCGGCTCGCCGAACTGCGCCTCCGATTTAATCGTAGGAGTTTTTTACTGCTTCTTTTCTAGTTCACCGTTTATGTTAAAGATTGTTGTCTACTGTTTTAAAAATGGCAAATCGTTCTGAATCAGACATGCCTACCATATTTTTCATTTCTGCTGTTATTATGGCTGCTCACATAGTGCAGCAATTATCCACTTTGTATTTATTTATACCACGATATTAAGTTTGAAATGACGGGGCTCTCTGGGCTTTAAATATAAAATTAGTTATTTATTTATTTATTTAGTATGGATGCTTTCTTTGAGTCAGTAATTTGGAGGGCATTTATCTGACAAGTGTGTGCTGAGCCGATCAGTGTGACTTTTAAGATTGACTTATAGGTTGCAATGCAGCTGATACTGAAGTAAGTACTCCAGTGGCCTGTAGATGTTTTGTAAGATAATTTGTAAAGTTGTGCTTTTAAATTTCATATAAAGTTACTTTTGCTCAATTTAAATGTAAAACATCAACGGTAAATTGTGTACTTAACTGAATATTTAATATGCCATTTTATCCTTTATACATCGTGTTCTGTTGTTAATGCAAAGTAACCATGAAGCGGAAACATTACGGAATCAAGCTGCGCACCGTGTTTGAAGCTGATATGGCGTGCGAATCGTGCCGCAAACGAAGAAGCAGACGGCCATTCGCCATCTTCATCTTCATCGTTATACCCCTCACCAGAGCCTCAAATAAGTCACTTTTAGTCTTTTTTTGGGGGGAATTAGGCTTTCGCCCTTGAGCTTCCTATTCACATTCCAAAATGTCAATAGAATAAACTTTTACAGTAATAAATCTGACAAAAGTAAATAAAATGGCATCGATATGTGTGGGCTAGGCGCTATCTGCTGCTACTGACACAATCCTTATTATATGTACAAGATTTTCTCAACAACTGAGCATATACTTTGCATTTAAATGTGTCAACAGTTTCTAAAAGGACCACCTCGTCAGGCAGTCCAATCCATGTTTCAACAAACCTCTGCGAAAACGCGTTCCGATAAACGTCCGTGTGAACCAAGTTGCTATGCAGTTTAATGGGATGACCACTCAGATATTCCGTCCCAGCCAATTCGAAGAATTCAGCAAATTCTCGGGCACACTCGTGGTCTCTAACAATCTGGTAGGTTTGAATGAGGTCACCACGCAGTTGCACGTTATTCAGAGGAACGAATCAAAATCATCCAGTCTGGCTTTGTAAGGCAGATGACTTAGATTCTTGACCATATTCGTAGCCCTCGCCTGCACTCTCTCCAACTGTAGATAATCCGTCTTAAACTACGGACGCCAGGCCTGCACACCATACTCCAAGTGAGATCGAACAAATGTCACGTAGGCTTTTCGGAATAGTTCCTTCTTAGCTCCTCCCAACACGTCTTGCTTCCCGATCGCTCTTGTGAAACATGTCACCTGTCTTTTATAAATCTTTTAACATCTCTTCGTAATTACCATCGTTCTGTGATCGTTATCTTCTTTGATCTTAGCAAGGCCTTCGATAAAGTGCCTCATAGGAGACTTATAGTTAGGTATAAAGCTTCAGGACTTCAGTGTCCGCTTACCGATTTTCCTCACCTTTCCCCAGTAGCTTTCCCCATGACTCGGGGAAAGGAGCATTGGGAATTTAAGTGACCCTATCGAAACTATATTTTCGCTACCTCGAGTCGCCCATGAACCATGGTGTCTCCTTATATCACCATTCATCCAAACGACAAAGTCATTCGGACGTACACATTCGGTGGTCCACAGTCTAAAATGCCGCCATTTCTTTCGATACTAACCATAATCAGAATTCAAATCTGGAGCCTAAGATGCTGAGGACTTAAGTTCATTGACACATTTTTGTGAGATTTTGTTTCATACGCCTAAGGGATCAAGAACGAATCATCTCGATGTTTCATTATCTCATTCGGAAATGCTACTGTAGTATTACCCTACTCGACCACCTGACCTTATTTTCCTAAGCCGTTTTTTTTCGCCTTCCTTCTATTCAAAAATGAAGGCCTATTGAACTCTGCCTCCATTTTAAAGGTATGAGTTTTTTTACACTGCCTATGTTTTCTAGTTCACCATTAATTTCACAACATCGCTAACTGTCGGCCTAGTAGGACAAGATCTGTCTACATTATTAAGTATTTGTACATTTTTATCTGCACATATTGTCATTACTTTATTTCGTTACTAATGTTTGTTTAGACAGTGCCTTGCCGGTGCTAACCACATGTAAATTCTAAAAAGATTACGTCATATGTCAATAATCGTTAACAAAAGGTTTAAGGTGGGTCCTTATTTTCAGCTGAGACACTATTGTAAGCGGTGTCCTTCAGGGAACCGTGCTAGGTCCTCTTTTATTTTTGCTTTACATTAATGATATTTCATCAGCAGTTAAATACTATCAGTCTTTTATCTTTGCGGATGATCTAAAATGCATCTTTTTTTCTCAAAATCTTCGGTCCAACTATGCTTAGAAGAAATCCATGCAGACTTGCTTGCACTTTCAGCGTGGAGCTCAACGTGGCAATTGGAATTCTCACATTCGAAGTGTCATTTTATGTGCTTCAGACTTGAAAGTCTACCACAACCAGTTATTTTCAAGGTGCCCCTATGACTGAATGTTCCATCATCAAGGACATAGGTTTAAGCTTCACTAATAATTTAGATCTCTCGCCTAATAAATAAATAAACAAATTAATAATAAATTAATTATATATTTTAAGGCGCAGAGGGCCCCATCATTAAAAACTTAGAATCGCGGCATAAATAAATACAAAGTGGATACTTGCTGCACTAAGTGAGCAGCCATATGAACAGCAGAAGTGAGTAGTATGGTAGGCATATCAGATTCAGAACGATTTGCCCTTTTGTAAAACAATAGTCAACAATATTTGGCATATATGGTGAACTAGGAAAAGAAGCAGTAATAAAACTCCTACGGCTAAATCGGTGCGGAGTTTAGCGAGCCACTCATTTAAAAAAAACTAAAAGAAAAAACTGCTTCTTAAAAAATTAATAGCTAGAGTTGATGGGCTTGGTACGATGCAGTGAAATAGTATTGTGATGTTACTGACAATGGCTGAGGGTTCGGAACGCTCCTTGTTGGGTGAGGGATAATATAACAGTCAGAGCTACTGTTTATAACCACTATTGATGTGAGAGAGGAGGAACTAATCATAGAAAACATGGTCGAAACGAAGAAGGGAAAGTAGAGGTCAAGAGATCATCACTGAGATGCGACCTTGCTGACTGCATTGCCCACCACCAAAGAGACGAAAACATCAGAACGCGCCATGATCATCAACAGGTCCCGGAGACCATCTTCAGGGGTTGAAAATCTGAGGAAATTACCAAGTTAAAAAGGAGGAGACGCAAAAGTGAATGCAAAGATTGACTTTGCAGAGGATGATGAAAAAATTTTTAGAAATCAATATAATATCAAGGGAGCTGCCTCAAATACCAGTAGGACCCTTTTCAAAATCCAAAAGTTGCGAGTTTGGGAAGAAAACAGACAGTAAGGACTTTATATCTTTCCGAGGTTAAATTTTTGCGTAATTTGGTTTTGAAAATAGCTAATGTAAACGACAACCTAAATTCGAGTGGAAGATTAATCCATATGAAAGCATATTCGGATGCAAAAAACTGAGAACGGTTAGTTGTGGATGTAAGGGGTTGTGAAATGATCATGAGGAATTACGAGTGGCATAGAGTCAATCTACCGGAATGAGAGCGATAATTTGTGCGGGAGATTTGGGCTAGAGTTAACGCGAAACAGGAAGCAGAGACCGGCTTCGAGTCTTCTTACCCACAGAAATTTAATGTTTGCTAACTGGCATCTATCCGTATAAGAGATACTGGATCCAGAAAGAGAAAATGTCTTCGAGTAGGAACCCTCTGAAATTTTTCAGTATTACTGTGGTCAGAGGCGTTCATCGGCCCAAAGAGGGGACAGCAGTATTCTAGAATAGGAAGAACAAATATGCGGTTCAGGTCTAACTTTATTTCCGGAAGGAAGAAATTATATGATATAAGTCAACATATCTTTGCAGCCCTTAGCAGAAATTTGACCTGCATGAGGCGATAATGCTAGCTTATTCGTGTAACTTACACATAATTCTCTTAGGTAGATTGTTCTAAAAGTGTTCTATTTTGAAATACAAGGGGACCAGGAAGATTTGGCGGGGCCAAAACACATGAAACTGCTCTTTGATTGAGAAAATTCCATCTGCCAAATAGAGCTCAAACGTGAAAGCATATGTCGATAAGTGTTGATTTTATCAGCGCAACTTTAGGCCGTTTCTTTCGAAAATGAATAAATGCCCTTGAGAGTAAACGAAATTTTGTGAATTTGTGAGCACAGTTGAAATTTTGTTGTTTTTTTAAATTTATTCTTGTAACTTAGACCTAAGTCTCTTATGGCTGATCGTTCTAAAAGTGTACTATTTTGAAATAATAGGGCTCCAGGATGCTTTTCGAAGCCAAAAACATGAAACTACTCTTTGATGGAGAAAATTCCATTTGCCAACTAGAGTTCAAACGTGAAAGCATAAGTAGGTCAGTGTTTATTTTATCAACGCAATTCTTGGCGGTGACTTTAAAAACAGAGAAAATGCACTTTAGATCATCGGCGTAAACGATATTTCGTGAATTATGGGTACAGTAGAAATTTCATTAATGTAGATAATGTAAAGGAGAGGACCTAGAAACGTGCTGTGAATAACGAGACTAGTGATGGTTGGAAGTGTCCAGTACCTATTACCTAATAAAACCTCCTGGCTGCGGTTAGACAAGTTAGACCAATGAAGTCAAGAAGAGGAGGCCGGATCCAGTGGGCTGCCAGTTTTACCATAGGACGTTTTTGCGGTACCTTGTCCAAGGCTTTGCTCAGGTCAAAGTAGATCACAAACAGTGACTGCTGCTCATTACGAAGGGAAGTGAAGAGGAAAAGAAATGCCAAATGGCACACTTCGCATGATCTTCCGGGTAGAAAACCATATTGTGAGTCACTGAATAGCTTATTTTCTAGGCAAAAGTATAGAATTTTATTTCAATTAATTTTTTAAGAAGTTTTGCGAGAGCCGGGGTTTGTTGAACAGCTCGATAATTATAAACGCTCGAATGGGATCTTGACTAGAAGAAAGGAATAATAATATATGACCTCTATGAGTCAGGAAATAATCCAAGTAAAAGAAATACTGAGAAAACGTGACTAAGCCATCGGAACAAGCTCGGCACTCTCTTGATAACTGAGTTTGAAAAAGCAGCAGTCCCCGAAGAGTGCGAGTTTTTTAGAGGAATTATTTGCTAACGAATAAACTCTATGAAGAAATCAATTGATATTACCTTGGTTTCTAAATTTAATTTTAGTATCCTCCGCAGAGTCAATCTTCACAGTCGCTTTTTCATCCCCTTATTTTCAACTATCATTGCCAACTGTTGACATCCTTGATACTCTCCTCCAATTATGCAACCCTGATGATGGTCTCCGGGATCCGTTGATGATCGTAGCGGGTTCTGATGTTTTCGACACCCTGTTGGCGGACTATGCCGTTAGCAATGTCGCATCTCGATTATGATCTCGTTACCTCTACTTTCCACTGTTTCTTTCGATCCTGTTGTCTACGAAGTTTTCCTCCCCTATCACCTCCTGATGGTTGTAAACAGTAGCTCTGACTGTTATATTATCTTTCACCAAACAAGGAGCGTTCCGAACACTCATATGTTTTCAGCAACATCACAGTACTATCCCACTGCATCGTACAGATCCCACCAACTCTAGCTATTATTTTTTTAGAGAAGCAGTTTCTTCTCCTAGATTTTTTTAAATTGGCGACTCATCAAACTCCGCCACTGATTTAAACGTTTGATTTTTTCCACTGCTTCTTTCCAAGTTCACCGTATATTCCAAAGATTGTTGACTATTGTTTTAAAAATCTCGAATTTTTCTGAATCAGATGCGCCTACTATATTACTTATTTCTGCTGTTTATATGGCTGTTCACATATTGCAGCAGTTATCCACTTTGAATTTATTTATAACGCGATAATTATCTTGTAATGATGGGCCCCTAGGCCTTAAATATATAATTTATTTATTAATTTAATCGTGCTGATAAAAGTTAATGAGAATGACTCTAGCGTCGGAACTGATTCAGATTTCATCGTAAGATGATTTGCAAAGAAAGCACTTAACAATTCTGCCTTTTCAGAGTCTTCGAGACCGAAGTTCTTATCTTCATTTAGTAATGGAGGAATTTCATATCCTCGTTTAGAGGAGGATCGATGACTTGACAGTTTAGAAACAGATTTTGCAGAGTTTGACTCGCTGAGTGCGCAAGATTCCCTCTTTTTTGTTACGTGCAAGAGGAATCTTAGAGGCTAATTCAAACATTTCTGCCATCCTTAGAATCACAGATAACGAACTAGTAGATTGATCTTTTAACTGCCTGCGCAATTTCTTAAGTATTGGCAAAAGAACATGAGGAACGGCGGATTCCACAGCGTAGGGTTTGACAATTTGGTTTAGCAGAAATTCCAGGATGTTACTTGAAACGACCAATATGAAGTCACAAACGACTTGTTGCGTCGTACATGGAAGAGAGATGCTGTCAGTTCGATGAGTCAAACAAGTTTTCAACTAAGCTTATATTTGTGAAGTCAAAAGCATGATAGGAACGAAGGCACTAGCATTTTTCGGAAAGAAAAGCGGAAAGCGGTCACTTTGGAAGAGGCCCTGCTTAAGACAAACGAAGGGGGGAGCAAGGTCGTTTTTGAAAATCAGGTAAAAACATATGCTTGTCTATCGTTTAAGAACGGACTAGCTGGGAAACATTAGAAAAATTAATGGTATCTAGGAGAGGCTGAAGTTTGGATGGACAAAATTTTGAAATCCAGTCAATTTCAGGAAAATTAAAATCTCCAGTGATATTTAATGTCAAAATTGGACTCTGAAACCAATCCCAAAATTTCACAAATTTTTGCATTATCATCGGATGATGAATAAGGTGGGTTTTATATGCATCCGAGAATCGTCTTGTGTCAGGGCGATAGGATAATAGATGTGTAGCAGTAATAAGTGGAGATTGACGTGGTTTCTAGATCAAACGGAAAGTGTTTAAATGAAGCATTAATATAGAGAAGACAAACACCACCGGGCTTACTAATGAGGTCTTAACGGTAGAGATCATACTGGTCTACAACATGCAAGGAGTCGGAAATTAAACGATGGGCCGAAGATTCAATTACAGATAAAACATTGGGCATTAACTCGAAAACAATGGCTCTCAGTTGGGCCATCTTATTTATAACAGACGTAGCTTTAAGCAATATGACATCTTATGTAGTTCCAGTAGCAAAACTAGGGTTATCGTTATTTATTAAAAAAATATGGTGGTGGGTAATTTAATTGGAAGGTATTGTGGTTTGGACGGTAACTGCCACCTGCGCCAGAAGTATTGGATTAAGGACCGTCGGTAAAAAAAGTTTGAGAGGGTTATCTAAAAGGTGTAGGAATATAACTTTCCGGTATCAAAGCACCCTAGGGGTAAAGACCGGGATATGCCTGTTGGTAGTTAAAACGGAATGAGTGAAGTTATATGGAATATAGAGGCTGGTGGGAGTGGTAAAGCAGCTCTTTGACCGATTTGACGGCGCCCAAGTAATGCCCAACCAATAAACTTAGTTATTTATAAGAATTAAGGGCTGGGAAGTCGACTCATATATATCGGTCGTTGTTATGGTTATTTGCCTGTTATAGAGGCTTAGTTAGTTAAGGAGAAGGCAGCATGCGATTAGTTAGAACTGCGCTACCTTGCTTATGGATTTGAGTTGGATTTACGTCTTTCGGATAACCTGTATTAGGTGATATAATAAGGGGTATAAGAGGATCTGTGGGTTATGGGACGAGCTACTTTGTGGAGGGTAAATAAGTTGTCTTTAAATTGAGAGGACCGCGGATTTTGTATTTGAAGTAGGCTATTTATGCGGAGTGACCCGGAAACTTTCACAGGGGAGGGCTGGAGAACGGCGTTCAAGAAGGAAAGCTGTCAGTCTAAGTGCGTAAGATGGGTTAGACGGTATATGTGCTTTATACGGGACTGCGGATATTATAGGTGGGCTTAAAGCACCGGAAATTGAAGTAATCGACTGTGGGGAAAGGAAGTAGAAGGTGGAGTGGAGGGGCTGTCTGAGCTGGACACCCTGAGGAGATGAATGAACCGTTGCATTGAGGTTGGTGGAAATATGACCAGACCCTCTGGGCCCTCTTGGCCTTAAATATACAATTTTTCATTTACTTAGTAATATTTGGCTGAGAATTTGATGAGATATTTGACAGGAGAAAACCATTTCTTTGCTCCATTGGTATAAGATCGCAAAAAAGAAAACATTTCGTCATTTCCAAATAACAAGAAGTGTGACCTCGTTGAGCAAAGATTGAGTCCACTTCAACTGTTTACAACAATTTAACTAAGATAGGAGGATTCTTTCTGCGTGAGGAGAGGCGTTTTGCTTTTACTATTTTGTAGTTGAACCCACCCGAGTACAAAATGCCCATAGCAACGTCATTGCAACTGGCGGCAAAGTTAGCCAAACTTGAAGTGTGCGCCAATTTCTTTTCCCCCGTGCGATTAGAGTATGGAACAATTTGTTTACATCGTTTGTTATGACTGAAAGTGTTGAGCTATTAAGTCAGTTATTTTTTATATCTTGCCAGTTTACAGGCAAGGTCAAACAAGATATACAGTAGAGGATCTCGCTGCCGTGAAAAAAAACTCCTGACCGTTCTCTTTAGTGTTTCTAATGAGAAAAAACTACGAATCGTTAATGATTTAAGTTCGGGACTGGGGAGGATTAACAGAGATGCCTGGTGTAATCGTTATCTCTTCAGTGTTACAGATCCGGTATTCTGCACCAAATAAAGGTGTGTCAGTGAATAGTTGCTCGCTGTCGGCTGAGGGATTAGCCGATTATTGGCGAGACAGCCGGCACCATTACTCTCAGTATGAAGGCTGGCACAGAGTTCAGATCCCATGAATGCCTTCAGAGTGGAAGAAAATCCCACCGAGTCAGCATCCAAAGTTCGGGTTAAAAGTGTCTTGAATGTAAAAATACTAGTGACATCTCTCTTAAAAAAGATAAGCTAAGCAGAATGTTGATATATCTGGGTAGATTCTATCAGATTTATAAGCGTTAACTGAAAAAACTGGTGATATCTATCTGTGCGTTCCAGACGAAGAAATCAAAAAGACATCACGAGGACTGATGCCCCGAGAGCGGTCAAGATGCCTCAGAGTATTGATAGGATAAAAGGTGCGACTGTTAAACAGATTGAACAGTAAAAATAGTCCTTCGGTAATCTTCGAAGCCAGAGCATGTCGAGATTTGTAAGCTCACAGCCTTTTTGGTAGGACATTTTACGGTGTTCTTAAGAGAAAACCCTTATATTAAAGAAGTGCTGGACTGATTCTATCTTCTTCCTTTCACTAGCGTGCAGGAGGCTAAATAGAAACTAACAGTAATCCAGACTATGTCTGCCATGCATTTTATAAAGAATGGTTCTAATATTGACGACAGGGGAGCCATATGAAAAATGAACCCAGGATCATACTTCTCTTTCAGTGAGAGATGCTGGTTGAAAACACAAGAGGATATGGGTGGCAGCTCCGATCCCAGCTCACAGCCTGGGCCTTTGTGCCACACACTTCGTCATACACCACCTGGTTAACGTTTTCACTTGGCCAGGATTTTAACGCGGCAAGAGGATAGGCAGCAGATCGGACTCCAACCCACACAGGCTGGGCCTCCGTGTCACACACCACCGGCACAGAGCCTACACTTGGCCAGGATTTTAACACAAGAGGATAGGGGGCGGTTGCTCACCTCCCAGCTGATATAGCGTGGGCCTCCATGTTACGCACCCACCACACATCGCCTGGTCACAGCTGGCAGCTGAGATGGAAGTGGTTCAGCTTCCGAGCTTTGGCCCATGAAACAAAATCTCATGAAAGTGCGTCAATGAATTTAAGTCCTTAGCATCTTAGGATCCAGAATTGAATTCTTATGATGGTAAGTATCCAAAGAAACGGCAGCATTTTAGACTGTTGACCGCCGAATGACTTTATCGTTTGGATGAATGGTGATATAAGGAGACACCATGGTTCATGGGCGACTCGAGGAAGCGAAAATATAGTTTCAAGAGGGTCACTTAAATTACCGATGGTCCTCTCTGCGTGTCATGGGGAAAGCTACTGGGAAAAGATAAGGAAAATAAAAGGTTAATAAAATAATAATAATAATAGGTTTATTGATTTGGCACTGCTTGGCGCCGTCAAATCCTTAGAACACAGGAAAAAACCTAAAACAAACTCCTCTTTTTCATTAAACACTTAAGCTTTGGTTTGTTTTGTTTGCTTAAATAGCAGTGTTGAAATGACGAGTTTGTTTTAAAGTAAAAAAACCTGTTTTCCAAGGTTTAGAAATAGCAAAAAAATGAAGTTAAAAACAGCTATACAGAATGAAGATGAATGTATCAGGGAAATAATGTTTAGAGTCTAGACTAGTCTGTTATTGACGTTCGAGGGTATTCATTCATTTGACAGAGGTAGAAACGTCTGCGGTCGATTCGAAGGGATAGGTACTTCCAATCAGATGCGAGCGCAGTCGATTCCGGTGTGAGGGTCTGCCGAATAATTAGACTTAGTTGACTGATTGCTAAAAAAGGTGAAAATAGATTAGGAGCAAGAAGAGTTCAACGGTAAGAAACTTTCAATGCAGTCATACAGTCTTCATATTTGTATTATATATCATAGTGTTGATTATGTTTGATCTAGCTGTATGAAACCGCTAGTACCATTCGTTTCATAAAAGCTATATCAAAAAACCTAGACGTGCGGCTCATTGCACATTCGAATGACATAGAGCATAAATGATGTTAAAAAAATGGAAAACATACTACTAACAGACAGAGATAAAAAAATAATAAGTTTTTGCAAGTTAGTTTTAAAGCAAATTGTTTACTAATCATAAAATTATACATAAAAAAATAAAGACGCTATCAAAAAACATTTTTAAAATGTAAAGTTATCATAATTTTTTTAAAAATAGTTTTAAAGATAGAAAAAAAGCTGCTTTTTAGATAATGGATATATAAATCATTAAATTGAGAGCCCTTGTGCCTAGCCAGAAGATAAGTATTTATGAGTCTTGTAGGTCACTAACCACCACTTATAGCTTGCCCATAACCAGAGGGTGTAACACATAACCAGATGATAAGATTCTTAATCTCTGTGTGCATTTGCAGGGTCGTCGTAGGTGGTTTATAAAAAGGACATGAAATAACTAATCGTGGGAGATTCTGGCCTGAGTATCCGGTTCTAGTGAAATGGCTATCACCGCACGCAAAAAGTACGTTTGGATTTTTTAGCTTGACTTCTAGGTGCAGATAATACAGCTCATCGGGAGAACTCAGGATTGAAGCAGCTATCGCCAACAGTAACTGCCGCGTCAGAGCCCTTTCGGCCCGAATTCTATGTTGAAGAACTGAGTTGAAAAAAATGCCCTATCTTATTCAAAAAAATAGATGTGTGCTATTATTTAACATATATTGTTTGATTTTTTTATTTTAAATTCTCGTATGGTTCGACTATTTCTAATAGAATTTGGCAGGGCATTCCATATTGTCGCGTATCTTATGGAATAGAAGTTGGATCGTTGGGCCTTTTTGAATTTCGGAATTTTTATAATATTTTTCTGAATTTCTAGTGTCTCGGGGGACCGTTTTGATTTGTTAGTAAATTCATTCTGAGAATATCTTGGTCGTGTGTGATTTTGAATAGAAAAAGTGAGACCATTTTTGAGTCTTCTGATCCAGACGGGTTGAAGACCATATCTATCGTATAGTTCCATGTATGAGCCTTGAAAGGCATCACATTTGGATAAGGATCTGGTAAAAGCATCTTTGAATGGCTTCTAGTTTCTTTCGGCCATCTGATGGCATAATGCCAAAAAAATTGAGCAGTAATCCAAGAGAGGTAAAAACGTACATTTTTATATAGTCTTGTCTTTTAGGGGCAGGTGAGGAGAAATTTTTACAAATGAATCCGCATAGTCTAGTGGCTTTTGGTGATATTTGTTTTAACGTGGGGAGATAAATCAAGAGTATTTGTATAGCTAAGACCTAAGTCTTTTATTGAGGTTGTCTCGGTTATTTCTTGATTATTGAAAAAAATATGGGAGGAAGTTTTTTTGTGAACCAAATATCAGGAGATGACATTTACTTGGAGAGAATGGCATTTGCCATAGAGTACTCCATTCGCTTAGTTTTTAAGATCGTTTTCAATCGTTCCATGCATACTGGCTACTGTATGCTGGTTATATGCATATGCAAGTTTTAAGTCGTCCGCATATAAAAAAATGTTTTTAGCTGACGTTGATATAGAGGATAAGTCGTGAATGTATATAAGAAATAGGAGGGGACCTAGGATAGTCCCCTGAAGTACTCCACTACTAATATGAGATGGTTCTGAGACTACGTTTCGAATTTGTACTACCTGATATCGGTTTTGAAGGTAAGATTTTTAGAAAGTCAAGAAGGGAGACCCAATCCCATGACTTTTTAGCTTCACTAGAAGCCTTTGATGGTAATACTTTATCGAACGCTTTTTAGGTCAAAGTATATCGTAGCTACCGTGTTTCCGTCATCTCTGTTACTTGAAACGAATTCAAGGAAGGTGAGATGGCAGGGACTGACATGACTTTTTAGGTAAGAAGCGTGTTGAGAGGAAGGTATGAGGTTAGAGTTTGTTAGATAGTTAAGCATTTGTTTGGAAATTATTTTTTTTCTAGTATTTTTGCTATTACCGCTGTTCGGTGAACACCACGATAGCTTTGTGTATCAGATCGGTTGCCGTTTTTAAAGATTGGTGTAATGCTTGAGTATTTCCATATTTCTGGATACATACTATTCGATTGGAGTAAGGAGAATAGACTAGACAGCAGTATTGGAGCATATATCATATGCTTCAGTATGCAAGGTGGGATTTTATCCGTCCCATAAGAGGTGGAATTAGAAAGTTGTCTGATAGCTTTTTGACGGTTTCTTCGCTAAAAAACAGATCTCATTGAAGGTAAATGTTGTCATTTCTGTTGGGTGGGGGTATCGGCTCCTCCTCAACTGAATAGTTGGCTGAGAAGTACTTATTGAATAAATTTGCTATTTGGTTATCGTCCGTTATTACTTGTCCTGCGTCATCAATCATGAGTTGGGGACCTGGTTTTCGATTGTTTTCATTTGCTTCCGAAAGATCTGGGCTGTTTTTTTCGGAGGACTCTATTGCCCGGCGTTCCGCTGCTATGTTTTTATTTGCTTCCATTTTTTCAACTAGATCATGAATTTCCCTAATTCGTCTGAGTGTGGATAAATAACTAACTGAGGGATCATGAAGTTGTTTTTTAATTTTTTTAGTCTCTTAGAAAGGAAGTTTGGAATTTTTGACTTATATGGGGATTTCTATCTATTAAGGTATCTCGAATTATAAAAAGAGTAGAGTATAAAAGGTTAACAGCTTCCGTCGCGGAGTGTTAAGATAAATGTGTAAAGATAAATGTGCAGTCTTTGCTTGAATGCAGATAGACTAGTTAACGACCTAATTTCAATTGCCAAGTTATTCTAAAGAAAACTATACATAGAAGCAAAGAAGAGAGAGCGTTTACACGTGGAGGATGCGGGGGGAGGTATAATTAGTTCAAAATGTCTTAGGTTATAAGGAAGACTAACGGGGGTAATGACAGAAAGCTTGGGGAGAGTTGAACTATTGTTTAGTCGGAAGTTGCGGGTTTGAATCCCAGGTATTCCACACTTGGAATTGGTTATGACTGGCTGATGACGGCTAATAAGCCATAAATGTCCATTCCGGTCTCCCTTGTCTTCGTCGGTCCCACATTATCAACATATATATATATATATATATATATATACTTAATTATAACTTCAAAAATTGGTGAAGTCATTGCGGTTGGGAAACTTGCTAACGCAATATCTTCAAACATTTTTTTCAGAATTTTCCAAACCAACAAATTCTCAGACTCAAATAATTTAGCCTACTCATTGTGTGGGCGCGTTTTAAAGCATTTATTCCATTTTAAAATGTTCGTCGCTCTCCATATTTAGTCAACGACCCTCAACATCCTATTTTTAACACCTATCTTTTGACTTCACAAAATAGTCTCAATTTTCCTATATGCCACACAAACTATGTTCTCCCACATTAATCCGAATCTAATTAATAATAACTGTGGAAAAATGTAAACCACGGCAAATGTAAATTTCACCTATTACTTCTTACCTACAGTTTAATTATCCACCGCCAAATCTTCCTTTTTTTATGGACAGAAATGAGTTTAACCTGCGTCTTAAAAAATACGCCCAATATATTTTCCCTCAACACGAGATCAGTCGCGAACATTTTGAGCGTACTTAAACCTTGAGCTTTTGAGTTTGATCCAGAATCTTAGTGCACTACAAAATTTTGGGCTAATTTGCTAACCCCCACCTCGACGCTCGCTGCAGCCAATTTTAGATTATAACGATAACACCACGCTGAAAAAACATAGTGGTTGTTCTCTTCTTTATATAAGTCTTCTGGACGTTATACCCTATCATCTGAGCATCGCTTAATTTTCTGTAAAGATTTGTTTGTTGTCCGTCATCCTCCCGCACAATTAAAAGCGGAAGCTTACTGTGTTAATGATCCTTTTTTTGTGCCGGATATGAGAGCCAGCTTTGTGATCTCTCGCCAACTGATCTTTGGAACTTAGGTAGGAACGACATGCTGATTAGAGCGTATGACGGTTCAAAACGCTCCTCATCGTGGGAGGAATCATGTAACGACCGAGGCTACTTTTCAGAACCGCAGGTGTGATCCAAATGCCTATCGACTGGCTATAAGTGTAATTGCTGAGCATTCTAGATAGGGGAACCTTCATAGGCATCATCCGTACGCTTAGGGTCGAACGCGGAAAGTACCGTAGAGATCGTGAGGGTTATGGTAGAATTGTAAGAGAAGCGACAATGATACTCTCATTGCTGATTTCTCAGACCACCGGCAGAGGAACCCGAACCGATCTTCAACAGTCCATGAAGGATTGACAGAGCGGAGAAAAATAGGGCCGCAATCACCATCGCCTCAAGGCGGGGCAAATGCGATGGCGGTCGGCGACGGATCTAATCAGTAGATTGGACAGTTTGCCCTATTAGGGCCGAATTGGATGACCTGAAATTGTCTTTCTCTTACCGGCAATACAGAGGAGATATGCATTGGTCTTCAAACCCGAACCCTCATACGCAGTCAGCAACATCACAATACTATCCCATTGCATTTAGCTATTAATTTTTTAGTGAAGCAGTTTTTTTCCTATTTTTTTTTAAATTGGCGGCTCGCCCGAACTCCGCCTCCGATTTAACCCTAGGAGTTTTTTTTACTGCTTCTTTTCAAGTTCACCGTATATGCCAACGATTGTTGACTTTTGTTTTAAAAATGGCAAATCTTTTTGAATCGGATATGTTTACCATACTACTCATTTCTGCTGTACATATGGATGCTCACATAGTGCAGCAATTATCCACTTTGTATTTATTTAAACCATGGTACTAAGTTTAATGATGGGGCCCTCTGGGCCTTAAATATACAATTTATTTATTT
>WEDG01010822.1:0-15364 GCA_017591395.1 Schistocephalus solidus | reverse complement strand
GGGACGCCTGCGAGGCTCTAGTCTGAGCTCTAGGGCACAACGGAACATACATGTTCCTTAAGCAGATCAGTGAGCCCCACTACTATCATCATATTCCCGATCACAACCGACAAAACAACGAGCCCGTGGCTCAATGGTAGAGCGTTCGACTCAAATACCAAAGGTCGCGAGTTCGAATTCCAGGTGTGCCACACTTGGGATTGGGTATGTCAGGCTGATGACGGCTAATAAGCCAGAAATGTCCATTCCGGACTCCCTTGTCTTTATCGGTTCCATTTCATCATATGCTACACGTCGCTATGCGACGGCCTGGGAGGGCTCTAGTCTGAGCTCCAGGGCACAACAGAACATGCATGTTCCTTAAGCAGATCGGTGAGCCCCACACTATCATCATATTCCCGATCACAACCGACAAAAACAACGAGCGAGGCTCAATGGTAGAGCGTTCGACTCAAATACCAAAGGTCGCGGGTTCGAATCCCAGGTGTGCCACACTTGGGATTGGGTATGTCTGGCTGATGACGGCTAATAAGCCAGAAATGGCCATTCCGGTCTCCCTTGTCTTTGTCGGTTCCATTTCATCATATGCTACACGTCGCTATGCGACGGCCTGGGAGGGCTCTAGTCTGAGCTCCAGGGCACAACGGAACATGAATGTTCCTTAAGCAGATCGGTGAGCCCCACACTATCATCATATTCCCGATCACAACCGACAAAAACAACGAGCCCGAGGCTCAATGGTTGAGCGTTCGACTCAAATACCAAAGGTCGCGGGTTCGAATCCCAGGTGTGCCACACTTGGGATTGGGTATGTCTGGCTGATGACGGCTAATAAGCCAGAAATGGCCATTCAGTCTCCCTTGTCTTTGTCGGTTCCATTTCATCATATGCTACACGTCGCTATGCGACGGCCTTTGAGAGTTCTAGTCTGAGCTCCAGGGCACAACGGAACATGCATGTTCCTTAAGCAGATCGGTGAGCCCCACACTATCATCATATTCCCGATCACAACCGACAAAACAACGAGCCCGTGGCTCAATGGTAGAGCGTTCGACTCAAATACCAAAAGGTCGCGGGTTCGAATCCCAGGTGTGCCACACTTGGGATTGGGTATATCTGGCTGATGACGGCTAATAAGCCAGAAATGGCCATTCCGGTCTCCCTTGTCTTTGTCGGTTTCCATTTTCATCATATGCTACACGTCGCTGTGCGACGGCCTGAGAGGAGCTCTAGTCTGAGCTCCAGGGCACAACAGAACATGCATGTTCCTTAAAGCAGATCGGTGAGCCCCACACTATCATCATATTCCCGATCACAACCGACAAAACAACGAGCCCGTGGCTCAATGGTAAAGCGTTCGACTCAAATACCAAAGGTCGCGGGTTCGAATCCCAGGTGTGCCACACTTGGGATTGGGTATGTCTGGCTGATGACGGCTAATAAGCCAGAAATGGCCATTCCGGTCTCCCTTGTCTTTGTCAGTTCCATTTCATCATATGCTACACTTCGCTATGCGACGGCCTGAGAGGGCTCTAGTCTGAGCTCCAGGGCACAACGGAACATACATGTTCCTTAAGCAGATCGGTGAGCCCCACACTATCATCATATTCCCGATCACAACCGACAAAACAACGAGCCCGTGGCTCAATGGTAGAGCGTTCGACTCAAATACCAAAGGTCGCGGGTTCGAATCCCAGGTGTGCCACACTTGGGATTGGGTATGTCTGGCTGATGACGGCTAATAAGCCAGAAATGGCCATTCCGGTCTCCCTTGTCTTTGTTGTTTCCATTTCATCATATGGTTCACGTCGCTATGCGACGGCCTGGGAGGGCTCTAGTCTGAGCTCCAGGGCACAACGGAACATGCATGTTCCTTAAGCAGATCGGTGAGCCCCATACTATCATCATATTCCCGATCACAACCGACAAAACAACGAGCCCGTGGCTCAATGGTAGAGCGTTCGACTCAAATACCAAAGGTCGTGGGTTCGAATCCCAGGTGTGCCACACTTGGGATTGGGTATGTCTGGCTGATGACGGCTAATAAGCCAGAAATGGCCATTCCGGTCTCCCTTGTCTTTATCGGTTCCATTTCATCATATGCTACACGTCGCTATGCGACGGCCTGGGAGGGCTCTAGTCTGAGCTCCAGGGCACAACGGAACATGCATGTTCCTTAAGCAGATCGGTGAGCCTCACACTATCATATCATATATATATATATGATATAACTGTGTAGTTTTCATATCGAGAGTATATGAAAAGAAAAAAATGCTCTTCGGGAAATGGAGTTTTTGCTCGTAAATTTTTCAAGTTGGTGACACCAACCCGTCGTCAGACGAAATGAACAGAGGAGAAAATGAAGTGGCGCGACAGGACAGGTGGTGACAAACAAACAGCTGGTGTGAGTGGGTGGTGGGTGGACCAAAATCGGGGCATGTTTTTAGGGACGGGGAGGTGAGGAGTAGAACAATTACATTGGCTTGTTTGGGAGGGGGAGGAGGGCGGCGAGTAACTACGGCCGGCTAGATTATCGATCATGGTTCCGGGTTGGATGTAGGGGTCACTGCGTCGGTTGGAGGTGTCGGAATGTTTAATTGCGGTTCACCATGTGTGAGGTGGGGTTGGCGAAAAGTGAGATTAAAAGCCGCAAGGATTAGCAGTCCTTTCAAGGGTGGGTGGGCGCTCGTTAGTAAATCGTGCACGTAATCCTTCGTAATGAGCATCTAGGTCAACCTGGTGGTTAATGCTAGTTGTGCTAGAGTGCCAAGCTTCGAGGAATTCTCGAGCTTTTTTGGTGTTGGCCATGGCGATCACGTCGGTACCGTCCCAATTGAAGCGATGGTCGCATTCAAGGGAGTGCGCGAACACGAGTGTGCCCAGGCGTCGACCCGTATGCTCTTGTGTATATATTGGGCATACGGGTCGACGCCTGGGCACACGCATTAATGAACACAAACTAGCCGTCGGCCGCCGAGACCCTTCGTCCCTCGTCTTTGCGCACGCACTCGAGTGCGACCATCGATTCTATTGGGATGAAACTGAGGTCGTCGCCATGGCCAACACAAAAGGAGCGAGGGAATTCCTCGAGGCCTGGTACTCCTGTGCGGGCAGTATCAACCGCCATGTTGACCTGGACATCCATTATGAGGGTCTACGTTTACGACTCACCGCCCCCCGTCTAAAATGCCACATCAACTACCGGCAACCCAGCCACCCGAATCCAACTGATCCACTATCCACCCTCCCCATACAGCACCGGGACCCGAGGGAATATATATATATATATATATATATATATATATATGTGAGAAGGAGCGATCAGGGGAACCATGGTTATATTGTCCTGACGTTTCAAAATCAAACAATATTTCATCGTCGGAGGTAAGTATTGTACCGTGCCTCACAGTATTTATAGGTGGTAACCTTTCGGGTAATACGGGATTAATAAGGTTTTTGAATTTGCGTGGAGGAGGGGCCGGGTTGGGGGTGGAGATCCGCAGTCATCATGCTGCTTGATGAGGAGTGGGGTGTTATATCCTTGGCGATCATCCTTTGCCGAGTCCGTGGTGGACTGGGGGAGGGTGGGTGATGGCTTGTTCTCAAGCTGGTCGGGGGCCGGCGTTCGCACGTTGACAGTAGTCGTTAGTACCCCCATCTACCGAAGCTGCCGCCCCAGGCAGTTTATCTTGGTTGCGATCGCATCTCCATGTTTTTTCACCTGCCGGATAATTGGTTGAGTTGACCGAGGCGATAACTGTTGCTTCTTCGGGTCTGGGTTGTGTTGCGATTGCGTGCGTGTCCGCCATGGACTCACCGATGTTCGAATGCACGTTAGGCCCATGTTCACGTTGGCTATTTTATTCATTAAACTGCGTCAGGAGGGCTTGGTAGACCTTAGGAAGCGTCACAAAACGATTGATGGAGGTTGTTCCCGTGTGCCAAACATCGATTGTTTCCCTTGCCACGCGGTCACTTCCTCGACCCAGAATTTCGGCATTCTGGAAGGCGAACGTGTGTTCAGAGTCTGCGCAGTGTTCCGCCACCAAAGACAATGGCTCCATCCTTCTTACTGCCCTCATGTGTTTTCCGACTCGGGATTGTAGCCGTTTCCCGGTCTCTCCAATGTATTTAACTGCGCAGAAATTACATTGAGCCCGGTAGATGAGGTTTGTTGTTTCACTTCGTGGCAGGGAGCCTTAGGTTTCATAACCAGACGTCGACTGGTTGGCTCGGGCCGGTGGGCGATGCCGATACCCAGCGGTCTTAGGAGACAAAAGACCGCCTCTGAAACGCCATCAATGTATGGCAACGCTCGCCATATCTTTGGCTGTTCGGTCGCTGGCCTTCGGCTTGGCCTGGACTGTCTGCTTCTTCATCGTTTCATCGTCACACGGCAGGTACGCCTGCCGGTCCTCCAGATAGGCGTTGGCCTTCTGGATGTAGTCGGTATTATTCAGCAATACTGTGGAACATCCTTTGTCGACTGGCAGAATAACGATGCTAGTGTCAGACCTCAGTGTCTTTAGCACTCTGTTCCGCTCTGGGAATGATTGCGCTTGGTTTGTGCGCCATCACCAATGAGGTTATTTGCTGCTAAATAATGAGTTGTCGTCGGATTCCCGATTTGTTTGACAATCGACTCGACAGTGGCCACGCGATTGACCGGATTGGCTTCTGTGATGTTAAAGCAAGCTTCATGACTCAGCACTTTAAATTGTGCAGGCGAAAACTGTTTAGAGGATATCTTGTGCACCAGGACTTCCTTCTCTTCTTGAGATGAATGGGTTATATTTCGCAGCTTATCCGCCAGCTTCGCATCACTAGCTGCTTGTAGGTCGCTGGCCCATTTATCAATCACCTGCTGTAGAAGCCTGACTCCGTCCTCGCCGATTAGTTCGGCGCAATTTGTAACCGCTTGGCTCAAAACCCCGTTAGATTTGCGCAGTTGAAGATGGCAGTTTTGGAGGAGCGCCCGAATCATTCGTCTATGTTGTGTAACACACCGTTTCGCCAGACTTGTGTTCACCGTTGGCTTGAAATACAAGATTTCAGAAGCATGTACTTGTCAAGGCATCGGTGGGGAAGTTGAATTTGCGCGTACGTTGAAGACAGTAGAAGGGCAAATACTTTACAACTTCGTGCTGACTCAAACGCTTCGCGCTCGAAAATATTGCTAATAGAAGCGAAGGTGCGCATTCCTGGACATAAATGAGAAGAAGAGGCGATCACGGGAACCAGTTATATTGTACCAGTACGCGACAAATCCTGAGCTATCACAGCAAACACCCGTTATGCCACAAACGCAGTTGTGTTCGAACACTGCGACACGTCCGCCTCCCCTCCCCTCACTGCTCCGGCACATTTACACACCGCATGGGCCTCTTAGGACATATGCGCCTTCACGACAACCTGCAGTAAACCACCGGAGGCTAAGCCACATCAGTGCACACAACCTACACTAATACATAGAAAACACCCTCACCATCATCACGTACCTGATAAAATCACGGTTTCCTAGAAACCGTGACTTGGAAGACTGCCAATCTGACGCTTATACCAATTCACGCCGTAAGCCCAGTGTATGTGCTGTGTGTCGAGTGGCTGGCCAGTGGACTGGGAGTCAGACGGCAATGGCTCCTCCATATCCTCTGATTTAGGGAATCCTGGTGTATTCGTAATGGGGGTCAGGTCGTGCTTTGGCGCGCGAATACGGGTACGCCGATCCGTCAGCCAATGCGCCCACTCCCACATTAGACAACTGACCGGCTTGGACGGTGGTCTGATTGTGGGGGAAAGAGTGAGGTCAACAGCTCAGCGCATTTTCCTCACTATTAACAAGCTGAAGCGCTTGAAAATATCACGGTGCGCTAAAAGCCGTGGCTTGGAATGTTGCCAACTGACGGGAACACACGGAACACGTGGTAAGCCCAATGTTTGTTTTGTGTGGAATGGCTGACGGGCGGACTGAGAGTCAGGCTGCAATGGCTCCTTCTTAATATGGCCTTTGTGGCACTCCCACTCCGTTGGATCCAAGCCAGGTGTGGTGGTACGCCGAGGGGCGGCTCCGGCCGCGCCAGCCATCTGCGCCCTCTCCAGCTCCGGTCTTCTTGACTCTGTCATTACACCGGGCTCAGGTAGGGGTGGATAGAGTGCGGTAGATGCAGCGCAAGGCTACTATCACTTAAAACTAATCCACGCTCGAGCTACCGCTCCTGCACCACTCATCTGTGGAGCATACGGTGGACATTGTCAGACTACGACCGTCGATTTCTCGTATATTGCTTCGGCAACTTCTCCCTCAGACGGGGGGTTGCACGACATGGCATAGGTTGGCGAGGGTTGAAACTCAGCTGCAGAGGAAAACGAGGGTGTAATTAGTTGCTCATCAAAATTGAGGAGGTGCTCGATGTGATCATGCCAGCGATCGACCTTGGCCGGTATGTCAGAAATAAAGCCACTATTTACATCGCGAATAGTCACTAGGTTTCGAGAGCTTACCACTAACTTGGTGGATAATTTGATAAGGTTTGTGAGTGTTACCAACTTTTGAGGCCTGCTCCACGGACGTCGGTATTCCACAACAGTTTTCAGTCGTTAATACCTAGCCGAACTTGCTGTCGTGTTCTAGAGTTGGCGGAAGGAAGCATCGTCGTGGGAAATGTATCTGAGCAGACAAAGTCAGGATTCTTCCGCTACTCCAGGCATTGCGGGTAAATCCGAGAATTGATCAGCTGCTCCATAGACGGAGATCTGCAATGATGACCATTGGTCACTGCCTGCTCTGTCGGCTCAGGTCGTAAAATGGGACCGGATTTATAAGTTCAGGGCCTCGGCAGTGCTGAGTTGCCCGATTTGTGCGATATCAAGGCGTCTCGCACATGGCATTTTGGGGGCAGATGAGGTAAACTTTCAAGCGTGTGCGAACGAGAACATGATCAGATCCGTGGACGTTACCGGTTTCGATATCACGCATCGAGCTGCTATCGTGAACCCAGTCGCAGAACCCTGAACCAACTAGAATGTAGTCGATCTGACTTGCGGTATGACTGTCGATTGAACATCATGTCAGCATATGTATGTTGCGGTTCTGGAAGCACGTGTTTGTGACAAACAGTCGGTTCTAATAAGCAAATTCAGCATTCTCTCCCCATTGTCGCATCAAGAGCCCAGACCAAACTGGCCAGTAAGATGACTGTTTGACGAGTTCCCGGGTCCAGTCCTACCATTCCAGTCCCCCGCAACAACCAACAGATCACGGTGAGGGAGTCATTCAACTAACTCCTGGAGCTGCGAGTAAGTATACTTGTCACGCTGTTCGGCAGCTGATGTTAGTGCGTATACGGAGACGACAGAGATGTTGGTAAAAAGTGACCATCCAGTTGCACGTAAGCCATTCGATCATTGACTGGTTCCCATGCAAGTATTGCACGGTTTGCTTGTTCCGAGAGATCAATAACCACACCATGTCTACCAGATGAGTCGTGTGGGCTGCCGCGGTACAGGGTGAAGTGGGAGCTGACTCCCGGGATCTTTATTTCTTTTGTAACTGAGTCAGGGATTCGGACTTCAGACAGGCAGCAGAGATTGACGTGGTACTGATAAAGACTGCGTGCCAGCAGACTTTGGGTACCTGGTTCCAGAAAAGTTCGCACATTCCAGCATTCAATACGAAAAGTTCGTTCCCGGTTACTTAGTCCAGCTTGTATATTATTCGCCCACACCACTGGACCAGGGTTGCAGAGCGCGTCGGTTCCCGCGGACGCCGTAGCGTGGATCGTATTACGGTAGTCACGCACTACGTGAAGTTTCTTGGGGATTTTGAATACGCACGGGTCCCCAATGCCACTCGGATTGTTTGTTCAATGTTGTATTATCTAGCGCTTTGGTTCAAGAACCGACCACAATGCAGCGGTCGCAAGTAAACTTATTTAATGGTGGCTCATGGTCGCCATGGCACATTGCCGTCGTAGAGATTTGCGGAATTTTGTAAGGCAATGCCCAACCTCAGCCCTCTGCGCTTTGGTAGCACTGTCACTGCTGGTCCGCGACTGCTTATTCGTCGGACCCGAATCTGCTTAGTTCACAGTTAACCTTCACTGAAGGCCGTTCCATTATCCGCCACCTGTGGACGCACCGGGTAGCCAGCATCTAGGCTAACGGGCAACCCATCTGGCTGAGAGAAGCCGAAATTAGGGCCATAAACGTCATTCTCGAACATATTATTGATTTCGGACGTCGGGTGGACCCCAACGAAGCTTTCATGTGATTTAGAGGTCGCACTGAACTACTCTGGGCCAGCGTGTGCTAGCAACAGCAGAAGCAGTTGCCATCCGGTTAAGAAAGCCAGTCTTGTTCACATAGAAGAACCTCGTACAAGGTCTGCGCTTACCATGTTCAAAGGTCGATTAACTGCAGGAAACATTTAGCTCCCTCTCACTCCCCCCCCCCCCCAACATTGACTCTTCATAAACCTCACTGCCTTTTATTGGCCACCCCTTCCCATACTTTCACACCCCACTTGCGAGTTAAGACAAATTTTAATTGGTTTCTTTAATAAATAACATGGTTTACGCGACTCCGCTCCCTTATAAATGTACTGGTCTGACGAGAATTTACCGAAAGCAAACAAAAGCTCTCTAAATAGTCCCTCCATGGGAATTTTCACAACGGTAAAAATGGCTTTAAAATCATGTTGGCTCGTATTGGCAAAGAAGAATAAGATTCAAACAGGGAATTTCCTGGGAGTACATGTATGATAAACGTCCAGAAGGAGTCTCCACTTGAAAAAAAGGTATGCACCATTTTTACTTCAACGGCAAACAAAAATAAAATAATTTCTCCGTTTTTAACACGTTTCCTGCGCACATTTAACTGTGTTGACGTGAAAAAAACAAATAAAAGACGTCAATTATTCTAACCATTACTGCCGTGTTATGTATTAACTGAACAGGAAATATATCCAAGTGGACGCAAAAGTATTCAAGGAGCAAAACACAAATAAAAATCTGGAAAACGCACTAAAATCGTCGGTCAAAATATTAATCAATAAAGCTCGGGGGTCTGCGGTTGTGCCCAAAAATGCTTGGCGAGAGTGGTTGCGAGGAGAGGGGAGGCGACGAGAAAGAAGGGAACTTTTGTGGTTGCTCGATAAAGCCACACGTGGACGAACGCACAGCCCGCTTGACTAGGGAGAGGAGCTGAAATGAACCGAAGCATTCTAAAGACTCGGGCGAGAAAAAGCACCTGCGATTATTTTAAATGTGATTCCTCACAACAGTTACTTCTGCAGATCAAACTTCAGGCATAAGTTACGCAGTTATCAGAAATCATATTTGAACCTATGGTTATAACCTACATTCAACGCAAAATGAGATTCGCAGTCGTCTTGCGCTTCAAGTTTGTTTCCCTATAAGTGCCCTATTAAAAGGAGCGGGTGATAAGCAAACTTATTGGTGGCGGGATAATTGGAACATTCGCCTCCCTTGTTCTAGTTATCAATTAGCCGTGAAACGTATTGAAATAAAATCACATGAGAGATGTTTTCGACATGTATGTAATCGGCAATGGCATTAAGCAAAATTGGACAGAACAAACTGCCGAGGTAAGTGTGATTCGCTCTTCCAGCTTCGGTTAACACATGCAAATAAAAGTAAATTGCTGAGACCAATGTAAACTGGTTCACCAGTCCTGTGTATTCAACCACATAGTATTAGTGGTAGCGGCCTCGTCAGTTAATACGAGCTTATTTTAAGCTGGTAATGAAGGCTACTTACGATGCCTACGCGATAGTAGAGCATTCTAGGATATTGGTGGTCGATTATACAAAAATAAAAAAACTACATTCCTTATTACATATTAAATAAAAGCTCTGAAGGCGTAACCACATAAAATTACAAGGAAGCTCAACATCAGCGACAAGTAAGGAAAAAGAACGTACCAACTGTTACATATGTTACGTAAACAGTAGACTAACTACCCTTACGTTTCTTCTTGAGGGCTTTTACATTCTAAAATGAGGTTATGTGGTTGTACGAATAAGTCCAACCTTTTCATTGCCATATATTGCGAAAAAGAAAAAGAACAGAAGAATAAGAGCGCCTGATAAAAGTAGCCACGGAATTATGTGATCCACAACAGAGACGTCCTCCAGAACTGACTTTAAGTTAGGCGTCACTGGCTTTTCCATTTCATGAAAACCCCTTCACCAGGCGGAATTACGACTGAAAGAAAACAGAGCAACATAGTTAGCCTAAACAAGCAAGCTGCTTGGCAGTACATTAAAGCATACATTCAAAACCAAAGCCATCTTCTATTTTTAACCAAAACACCGCCGTACCAAAGAAGCCCGAAAAACAGTTGCCTGATAGCCAGCAGCACAATTACTATTACAGCTACAGAGCTAACAGTAAGTATGCTGGGTTTCATTTCCATGTAAATCAAAATTAATGTTCTTATAGGACATAAAAAGGGTGTGGTGGGAAGGGTAACGTGTATTCCACTTGCTCAGCTCGAACAAGGCATAGGAACGTTTTTTTCATCGTTTAGCTCGCCTGGCGGCGCTACTGGTCCAATATTATCTCCTGTCCAATCTTTCGTGGGAAATATGTACTAGTTTGTTGAGATAGGGGATGTCACGGTCACCCGAGACGAGGGCACTCTATACGATTGTGCAAGTTGTGACTGGGACGTAATATGGATCAGCGCACGAGTTGAAACTTACGTGCGGGCGCTAGAATTTTATAGAGGGAATGCATGAGCGCAGGCTAAAAGGAAGTGTGCGTGTGGACAGATGCAGGCCAGGATCGGACTTAATTGGTGCTAATAGCGACTGACCATGGTGAATGCAGGCGTAATCGCATAGGCAGTTGTGAACATAAAAGCTACCTTTTAATTGGATCAGCTGTGAGCGGTGACTGCCACAAAGTGACACCAGTCACTGGCTCTCAACCGAGGCATTCCCTTTAACCTGCTTGAGAATGCTCTTCGCTTGCAATATCGATCAAGTAGAGCGTACCCATATAGGGACCCTCGCTTTGGATAGAAGATAAGTTATTGTTTTTTTTCCAATCAGTTCCTACGACTTGTACTCTTCAGCAATTGAAAGGTAGTACACTAGTTTTGGTGAATCTATGCGACGCCGATTTCAGCAAATGTTGCGGCGACTGGAAAAAGAGTTCAAAAGAACGTTTCCTCGTGGGAGTATTAGGTGGACTAGAGTTTTAGGTCCAACGACAGCGAAATCACACTTTTACACGAAATGAGGAGCGCAAGTTTGCCGAGGCCTTGGGAAAAAGCCTCGCTTAGGACTAGCTAGGGTTTATGGATAAAGTATAAGACTGTGCACTATTACTGGCCAACCTCACCGATATTGGACGCCGGTGTGACGTCTGCTTAAGGAGTTAATAAGCGATAGGCCACTGGGTTCAAGACCCTGTTAGGGAATTAGAATTCGTAAGAAGTCGTATAAACTGGTAATAGTGAATACATCTACCTTAAGTGGGGACTTCAAGTAGTGTCCCCAATAAATCAGCTAAGAAGGCCATCGTACTGGAGTTGCGTGTGGATTTTCAGCCTCCTTTTAAGGACATAGTAATTCAGACTTAATTTCGGCATCACTGTAAAACACTCTCTCATTGGTAGTTGCTGTGGATTATATACGGCGTAGGTATGGAATCTTTCCATAAGGTGTTGGTTACCGAACGTCACACCAATGGATGTAGTAGACTTACAAACTATGAATTAAGACAGATATACGTAAGATCAAGGCCATTATTTGTGGTGTCAGGGCATGCATAAGGCACGTTAAGAATAATACATCTCATGAGGGGTGTGAAAGGTGCACCAGCACTGGCAATTGCTCGAGGCTAAAGATGAATATGCCACATTTTTGTACTGAAAGCGAAAAAAAACATATCCCCTTAAAAACAGCAACGCTTCGCACGCATTTAGAGAAGGATACAACCTTAATTCTATAAAAATGTTCTATAACACCTCAAAATGAATGAGTGGCTTGAAAGAGAGGGCTACAAAATAATAAAACCCATATCATCTACGAAATTAAACTAAATACGATAAAAACTTTCATGTTCTTTAGGAACCTTCTGTCACTGTAAAGCCGGACGCAGTTTTACTTGGAAAGACTTTGATGTGTAGTTAGAAGTACTTTCAAAGCATCCGTAAAGTAGCACCTGATGACAGCGGTACGTAATCCCCTAATCAATAGAAAAACCGAACATTAAGAGGAGCCCGTCCTTCAGTGCCATTTTACAGTCAAAAGTACCCGTTTTAGCAACCTAAAAAATTCACAAACTTAACGTTTCTCCCCACTGGGGGTTGGGGTTGAGTCATAAAATGTCCTGAGAGGTTACCTTCGGGATCGTGCACACTTGTCATGGTACTGTGATAATATGATGCGAAAGCGAGGTTATCGTAAATGTCATTTCCGTGTCAGAACTTTGCTAAACGCACATTGCAATCACGCTATCCATGTCAGGTTATCAGCGTATGTTAAAATTCTGCCAAGCAAATGTAAGGGAATTGTCATCAGGGCGTAGCATGCATGTATGTGAACATAATATAATACCGACAACGAAAAAGGATATCGGAATGGCCATTGCTGACTTATTAGCCGTTATCAGCCTGTCATGTGGATCATCTGAGATTTGATGATTGAGTGCAACACTCTACTTTTGAATCAAGGGCCCGTTGTGCTGTTGGTCGTGATCGGAAATATGAATTATGATGGTGTGACGCTCATCGGTCTGGGTACAGAACACACTCGTCCAGTTGCACCTTGGCGCTCAAACTAGCGGCCTCGCAGTAAGTGACATAGCGAATAGGACGAGAAGTTGGTACCCAAAAAAAAACAAAGGAGACCAGGATGGCCATTTGTAGCTTACTAGCTGTCATTATCCAGTTGTACCTTAGGCGAGTGCCTGCGAGGGCTCTGGATTGAGCTCCAAGGCACAACGCGACGAGTATATTCCAAAACCAAAGCGGGGAGCGCCATACTACCATACTGTATGTATGTAGACGGATATCTGAGATCGTGACTGAACCTATGCAGTCGCGTTGAATTGAAATTAACAAGAGTTTGACAACTGGAACATCAATGTTGGACAGAATAAATCGGCATACTTCAAGCCGAGGAAAGCGGGTTATCATAAACATAATAGTGAAAAAAAATCTCATTTCATGTGTAGAAACGCATTATTAATTTCATTAAATTAGAACCTATTCTTTTCACTAAAGAATAAGAACAGTTGAGATAAAGCCATACAAAGCGCAGAAAACCCGAATTTGAAAGCGGATGTAAGTGAACACTAAATGTAAACAATGACAGACTATCCACATAGCCATAAAGCAGTTCATGTGTAACCAAATAGCTTGCTTATGAGTTCGAGCCTCAAAGGCGGTAAATAGGAAAAACAGGATACAAGTTAAAAGAACAAAGCTAAAAGCAATTAACTATTAAGGATTCAAAGCATGAAAGCCTACGCTGTTATGTTTCTGGTTTGTTGTCTGGAGGTGAAGGCCAAGGATATGTTGAGGAGTCAAACTAACCTAACGAACAATCAAGGGCAACTTCTTAGTACACCTAGAGTTCTAACTCTAGAAATGAACAAAAGCATACGCTTTGTATGTGACAAAGGACCGATACGAATAATAATCGCAGTGATAAAACGTTGACAGTGCGATAAAAACTGGAACAAGACGGACAAAATGTACAAAAAGGCAATTGAACAGCAAACCAACCATATACAAATTGAAGGGTTTAACTTTGTGGTTACTTAAAATGTGAGGAACGGGTACACCAGGCCAATACAATGAAAAAGTGTCGTCTAAAATTCCAAACGATGTTATCTTAATGTGATAGTCAATAAGACTTGCTCAGATAACCCGTTCCAGAAATCTGCACATTTCGAATAAAATGAAAAATATTTAATCTCTGTGGATTTTAATTTTGGATGTGATTAAATAATTCAGTATTCAGTATATATTCACTATTCAGAACTCAATATTCAAGGGTACGATTATATTCGTAACGATCGACACAAGGGCCGTGGCTGAGGAAGCTGCATCAATTCAATTCAATTCAATTCAATTTATTGAGGGAAATAGGCATGGGCCTTTGAGTACCCTATTTGTAACGTAAAATTAAGTGCGGTATACAGAGAAACCGTGTGGGTTGCAAAGGTACAAAAGGCGGTCATAAAATATGACAAGTGGTGCACGACTCTCGAGGGTTAAGATAAATTCCTCATCGCTCAGGCTCGTTGCGAAACATAAAACTGTCAAAGTTCCTTTTAAAGCTTTCCAGCGATGGTGACATCACAACGTCTTCAGGGAGGCATTCCATGGTTTAACCACTCTGACAGAGAAGGAGAACTTGCGCACATCCAGTCTCGCCTGCTGGACACGCAGTTTCAATGGGTGACCTCGGAGATGGGTCGTGGCGGCAAATTCCAAGAAGTCCGAGAATTCCAGGCAACAATCCAATCCCTTCACAATGCGGAATGTCTGCAGGAGATCACCACGCATTTGCCTATAACTCAAAGGGAACAGATTAAGATTCATTAGGCGGGTTGGATATGGCAAGGAGCTTTGACTTCTAACCATTTTGGTGGCTTTCCTCTGTACTCTTTCGAGGCAGTTCTAATCTTGAACTGTCCAGGGTTTCCAGGCGTGCATAGCATATTCCAAATGCGGCCTAATGAATGTTCCAAAGGTCTTAGCGAAAAGATCTTCATCGAAATCCAAAAAGGCTCGTCTGATGGCATGCAACACCGAAATTGCCCTCTTCGCCACTTTCGAGCAGTGAGACGATGGTTTTAAGGTGGTGGACGTCAGCACACCAAGGTCCTTTTGGGTTTCCACGTCTTTTAAGGCTTCACCGTTGAGAAAGTAACTTCTACTTTCGGCAGATCCAGACGGGTTGCCTAAGCGAAGTATTGTACACTTATCGACGTTGAACCGCAAAAGCCAATAATTCGACCACTCCTCCAACCGAGTTAGGTTGATCTGCAGTTTATCTTCGTCAGCAGGGCTCTGGATTACATTCCAGATTTTAATGTCGTCGGCAAACATTGCTGCTTCAGTTCAGTTCAGTTCAGTGTATTTGAGGAAAATAGGCTTACGCCTTTGAAATCCCTATTTGTTACATAAAAGTAGCAAGAATAAGAAGCAAATTAAAGAAGTAACAGTCAAGGGAATGCAGGCAGGTTTACGTGGTACACTGATATTGTTAAGGTTAAGTAGTCACATAGTCTTCGTGGTACTGTAACATATGTATGTCAAGCCGATGTTTGAATGTTTACACAGACTCAATTCCCAGATAAGTTAAATCCGGGGATTGTCGCCG